>MJUU01047473.1:21833-35900 GCA_002080025.1 Modiolus philippinarum | reverse complement strand
TTAATTCAAAATGACGAACTTACCATACCGTATTTATTCAGCACTTTATTGTCCACTATTAATTTGTACCTTGTCCATAGTATTACATTTTTTGCTTTGAAACAATCTTTTCGTAGATTTTCCACGTTATGTTTATTTGTATCTTGTTCACTGTACAGTCTTATGTTGTTTAGATTATATCAATGGGAATGTTGTGGACTTTATTAGTGTATTTATACATTTTGTTCTTTTCAACAATCTAAGCATAACCTGTTTATTGTTAAAGTCATCATCATTAACACAAGCGTTATTCAAATGCTATAGTTTGTTTTTATCCTATAAATAATAACAAAAAAGAATCTTTCAATATAACCACATTACCTTCAATGGGATTTGACATTTGCAACTTGTTGATAATTGTACATAGCAAAATAAAAAAAATTAAACCATTAGTACTTATTTTGTTTTTTTATATGATTTCTGATTTGTTTTCCTCCTTTTTCAAAAACGCTTATGCCTCACTGACCGTGCGACGGACGGGTGCTGTTAATAGAGCAGGACATGCTCAACCTTTCGGAGCACCTGATGTCACTCCCAGTTTCACTGGAGTTCACACTATGAGGGCCTTTGTTTTGAATGTTGTTATTTCTATTTCTGTGCTCTGCATCTGTCTACCGTCATCGTTTTCTGTGTCTTACGTCATTGTTTTCTGTGTCCTCGTTTTGGCCATGTCTTTGGACTTCTATTTTTGTAAATTCAATCGATTCAATCGATATTCTACTGCTGTTGTTTTCTACATGTCAATTTTTTACAATAATCTATCAGTAAGCATCGAATTTCCCCTTCATGTTTTTGCTTTGGTATTCATTTAACAACATTTTGAAATGTGTTTCAACTGTTGTAGTTATCTCCAATGCTGTTGGATCCGCTCAAAAGTATTATGGATTTACGTATTTGTTAAAGTTGAATTTGAAAGATGTACCAATAAAATATCAAGGCATAAAAATATTGAAACACTTTATTTCAAGGGTTGCAACAACGAGTTACAGCTTTAACAATTTAACAAGCAAAAACAAATCACTATATGATTATTTCAAATCTCAAAGTAGCAGGATTAACAATTAAATGTACACGGAATGACCATCATCCAAAACTATAAAATGTCATCTACAAAAATATAAAAATATTTTAATAAAATAAGTGAGAGGAAATTATACAAATCTATATTACAAGCATTTGACAAATTTATTTCTAACAATAAAACTTTCTTGATGTTTTAAAACCTAACAGTGCTGGTAAAAAGAATCAACCATACAAATACACTTAAACAAACATGTAGCGGTGTACATTTCTTCAACGTATCTTTAACACATGACATAATAGATCCATATCTAAAACTAATCAAAAAATGAAAAAAAAAAATTATAAAAAATTACATACTTCAAAATTAAAGAAACTCATAGCACAAACTGTCAAAACTCAAGCAAGCGTAAGAAAATTTTAAGAAAATACACGATGATTGAAAATATAAATATTTACATAAATACGCCGAAACAAATGATGTTGATTCTGATGTACAAAATTAATGTTCATGGTAAATAGTATTGTTTCTTTACGATTGATCTTTGATATTGTGCATATTTAGAAATTAATTTATTCGTTGGTATGATTCAAATAGTATTCACCATTACTTACCCCATTATAGAATTTGTTTTTAAAAGTACAGGAGAAATAGCTAGAAATTTAGTCATATTCTCAATGATATTTTAATGAAACACAAACAGGATACACTGCAGATGCAGCATGAAAGATATAAAAAGAATGAAGTGGTTGTCATACATTCACGAATTGAACAGAAAAACATACATTAAACATGCTTTAACAAACGTAATGTTTGAAACGTCGACAAACTAAACGAAGAATACACCAGCGACAAAGATAGGCTTTAAGGTTTCGCAACGTTTGAACAGACCTAGAAAGTGCTGAGTACTGCGGCCGCCGAGACCTTAATGAATAAACAAGGATTGTAAGCACAATGATTGACTTTGTCAAACACTAGCGTTGTCTTATATCTTAATGAGGTATTTGCAATTCATAAATTGGTTATGCATAAAAACACAAAACCATTAGACTCGATATAAAATACCAAAAATATCCCCTTCCTTGGAAAAAGGATCATGTCAAAACATGCACTTAATTGAATTGTTGTTAATAATACTATCTTTTGTGATTGTGTTATTTGTCTCAAAAGAAATGTTCCTAGTAAATTAACTGTAGTGGAACTTTACCATTAAAAACGTAGATATACGTTGCATCCTAAAACTTTTATTTATTGATTTTTTATAGTGAAATTTCTTTAAAGTTATTTAAAAATGCATAGTGGATTCCGTACTTGTTAAATATAGATATTTATTGATTTTTATAGTGAAACTACTAACAAATAATGGATTCCTTACTAGTGAAATATGGTCAGCATTTTGACTTCAAAGCCATCAGAATAATTTATTTCAAGAAGCAAACATGATTTATTCTGAACAAGTTCAATAAACATGATAAATTATGAAATAGTTTACTAAACCCTCTGAAAACAACAGAAATTTTCAGTAAAAGTATACCACCATTTCCCCAACTCTAGCTCTACAAAATTAAATTAAGCACGTTATCATTTCTAACCCTCTGAAGAAACATCAATACTATCTTCTTTTACAATTTTGATTCAGCTATTTAACTACTCAAATTATAGAGACATATTTATCTAAGTCCATGAATACTGTACCTACAACCACTTACCAACATGATAAATGCTGATATGTATTTGCATGTATACACCTATTACCATATATCACAGCTGTTATATTTTAAAAACTTCATGGCACACTCGTGTAATTAAATACTGTTTGATTAAACATTGGGTTTGTTATATTCATTGATATCCCCGTTAGGTTTCCTGCAAAAGCATGTGTTGAATTGGGAGGCGTAAGAAAAGCTGATGGAAACTCACTTAGTCCCAAAAACGGACTGATATACACATTAAATGCCACATTTAATATGACCACTGTTACAAAGTTCACAACTGCTCCACCAAAGACCTGTCAAAATAAATCAAAAGTATACAATTTTAACCATTAATATTGGTGAACAATTCTGACTAATGAAGAACAACAATAAAAACGTTCTTTCATTGATTGATTTAGTCATGTATTTGTAAAGACGTTGTCTTTTGTGAATTTACTCCGTATCCTTTCGTTTTGATTATATTTTTCTATTAACCACTTACTAAGTATCATAGCAAATAACCGGCATATAGATTGGTTTCAGGATTCCGTTTACATAGCTGACCATGTGCGTGGCTAGCTTTTGTGAGGACGATGACCTGTCTAAATGTGAAGGTCAAGTCGTAATACGGAAAGCCTGACTTACTACTGCACACGAATACCGAATCAAACGACAAGGTAAATTTCAAAATCAGAAATCTATAAAAACTTGGCATTTCATTACTAAAGCACTAGCAATGTGATGTCATACAAAATCCTGAGGTATCATTTTCTGCTCATCGAATGGCATCCGTCATACTACACCTTCAATGTCAGATTTTATAACAGTCGGTGTTTGTCAGTCCGTAGGTAATAAACTCTGGATTTACCCTAAGATATCTATTCTTATCTGTGAAATAGAAACATTATAAGGGTTTGTCAAATCATGGTGACGACCATTAAATTTCTGTAGTGACAGTTGCAACAGTATTGATGTATAAGTGTTTGAGAAAATAATTTCGCTCTGTTAACTTAATCGCGGTACAACCTATAGACATGATGATAGCGAATGGGAACCATTGTAGACAAACCGTTGAGAAGGGCAGTAAAAATACGTCTATTGCTGGATGAAAAGAAGATTGTCTTGGACTGTATAGAAGTGATAGTTCGTGTTCTTACCAATACTCCGATTAAAATCACAATAAAAACTCTTTGCCTCGGTTGTCTCCATCTACATTGCTTTTGCTTTAAAACATCTATTGCATTGATTTGCTCGTTCCCGCCCTAATAATGCTTATTTACTGTTCTCTCAAATAATCAATCAATCAACCATAGAGAATAAAAGTCAAAACTCAACTTCGTATATCTGTTTAAAATAAAGTGTATTCACAAGATATGATGGCACATTGCAATATTTCAGCTATTATTCATTTTTGATACGACGTATGTATAAAATACGACACTTGAATTATTCGGACTTTTATAGTAAATCTTTGATTTAATCGATATACAGTCAACTTAGAAATAAATATATAGCAAAATATCTTTTTCAGAAAAAATATTTAAGTAGAATTATACTAAAAAACTCAAGAATGTTTTGGCTTGATCTGCACAAATGAGATATAAAATGTCGAAAAGACCAATTCCAAAAACTAAATGAACAATGACATCGGTATTTATCTATTATTTACTCAAGAACAATTTCGTTATTGGGGTGATTTAAATGAAAATACTGTTGATACTTCATCTTTTAATTTGATTTTTGCCTCTGCTTTAGATAGAAGTTGCCATACAGCTCATTAAAATTATTGCAGTCGGACTTGACATATTTGTTATGGTCTCATGTTCATTTACTCCACATTCTTTTGTTAAATATAAAAATAACTGAAGGATGCAACGACATCATATTTGTAAGAGCAAACAAGACAAATGACCTAAAACATCAGACAATTAATATATTTTGCACATGTTATATTGCCAGTTTTAATTTTCTGGAATGCTACTTTAGATTGGTCATTGTACCTACCATGTCTTTTATCGTTAAATAGCCTGTGGAGAAAACAATGGCGTTTGGTGGAGTACCAACCGGAAGTAGAAATGCAAATGATGCACTGAGAGTAACAGGAATCATAAAGTATAATGGATGAATTTGTATTGAGGGCTGAATTGCCTGAAATATTAAATAAAACAAAATCAATATTGATAATCAAAAATATGAAAAATAAAACCGATACTGGTAATGAAAAATTGCATTACATGTAAATGATTCAATTTCAGCAGTTGAAAATGTGTCTTTCTGAATTCATTGAGATATCTAATAATAGCCAGAATGAATTTAGACCTTAGAAATAAAGAATAAAGAATAAAGAAACTTAATTCAAAGTACCTTCGGTATTTTGTTATTTATTACCACATGCTTCTGATGGTGGACTGTAAGTCCCCCGAAATATTAACCAGCCTTATAGTCAGTATCTGCGTACTGGCCCGAAAACAGGTACTAAGTCCGGTTGTCCAAAGTTCCTATCGTTGTTTACGTTTGTCTTTTGTATTTTTATTGTGCGTTTTTTCTTGTTCAGTTCCTAGTTACTTTGTGCCATGTGACTATGTTTTCGGCCATAGTAGGTGTTTCCTGTTATCTTTTTTATTCTATTATACCAAGTTCAGCTACCCCGAATTCTTATCGTTGTCTATGTTTGTCTTCTACCATTTTATTGTTTTTCGTGTGTAGTTCCCTAGTAGATTGTGGCATTCTGCCATTGTTTGTATTTCCTGTTATCTTTTCCTTATTATTTTTTGGAAACTTGCCATTCTTTTATTTTATTTTGGAAACTTGCAATACTTTTATTTTATTTTGGAAACTTGCAATACTTTTATTTTATTTTGGAAACTTGCAATACTTTTATTTCATTTTGGAAACTTGCAATACTTTTATTCTAGAAACGTTTGCTAAAATCTAAAGAGTAAAGCTGATTCTATCCTGTTGGTTATTTCTATCATCTGTTATGCGCCGTACGGGTATTGACTTCAGAAATTTTTGATCTTATCTGCACTGGGGAGACATGGAATGCCGAAAAAGGTTATTGTGTTACTTTTTGTGCGAAACACTGACGCCCTTACGGCAGACTTGATATGGAAACACTATCATATTTCAAACTTTTGCCATTTTATTTTTTGTAATTTCAAAATGTTATTCTGAACACCTGTTTATAATGCTTACATCTCCCTATTTTATCATCCCCCGCGGCAACGCGATGCGGGGATATGGTAATGTTGGGCATCCATCCGTCCGTCTACCCACCTTGTAAGCGCTCTAGCAAGTTTATTTCTCGTTGGATTTTAATAATATTTATGCAGTAGCATAAGTTTAAAGGTGCCTTTAGCGGGTTCAAAGTTAAGTCCTATTCGAATATCTTTGTAGGAGTAATGCCCTTTTAATTTTGAAAATTGACAAAATATCTATGTAAGCGCTATAGAAAATTTATTTCTCATTCGATTTGGATAATTTTTACACATTAGCTTAAGTTTAAGGATGCCTCAAGGGTGCCTCATGCACGGTCAAAGTTGTGTCCTATTCGAATTTTTTAAGGAGTTATGCCCCTTTTTATATTTGATAATATACATGTAAGCGCTCTAGAAAATTTACTTCTCTTTGGATTTGAATAATATTTGCACAGTAGCTTTAAGCTAAGGATGCCTCTTTGCTCAAGCGAGTTCGAAGATGAGTCCTATTTGAACATTTTTGTAGGAGTTATGCCCCTTTTTTAACGTTGAAAATTGACAAAATATCCTTGTTCTAGTAAACTGATTTCTCATTAGATTTGGAAAATAGTTATATAGCAGTTTTAGTTCAAGAATACCTCAAGAGAACTTGAGATGAGTCCTGGTGAAATATTTTGTACGAGTTATGCCCCTTCTTTACTTTTTAAATTACCACAGCTATGTGGGATTTCAAATTGCTGGAGCGGCGGGGATATATGACTACGCATAGCCATTGTATTGTCAAGTTTTCTTGCAACTGACTCAATGAGTGCCCTAGGTTGTTATATGTTGTGGTTGTCTTTAGTTAGGTATTTTTGTCGGGCAAGGATGACAGCAGTTATAAGAGCACTTTGCCAGTTTATTTTATGTTTGTTGACGATCCTGCATTCATGGGTGCCAAGCATGAATGTAGCATTGCTCGACATCTTACAATGAATTCCGCCTAAACCGGTCCCAGGGGCCGTCTTGAACTTACTTTGATGTGTGAGCAAAGCTCATTGTTGAAGGCTTAACGGTGACCTCAAGATGAAAACAACAATAAAAGCGTTGTTCCATTGCTCGTTTACCATGTATTTGTAATGATGTTTTCTCATGTGCATTTACTCCATGTCCTTTCATTGTTTAGTGAAGAAGCCTCAGGTAGTTTCGGTATTTCGTAATATAGTTATAATACTTTGCCTCTCGGGAAAACAATTACTAACAACTGAAAGATTTAACAACAAAGAGCATTGCTCGAAATCTAACAATGAATTCCGCCTAAACCAGTCATAGGGATCGTCTTGAACTTACTTTGAGATGTGAGCAAAGCTCATTGTTGAAGGCTTAATGGTGACCTCATAATGAAAACCAATTAAAGCGTTGTTCCATTGCTCGTTTACTATGTATTTGTAGTGATGTTTTCTCATGTGCATTTACTCCATGTCCTTTCATTGTTTAGTGAAGAAGCCTCAGTATTTCGTAATATAGTTATTATACTTTGCCTCTCAGGAAAACAATTAATGCTTTACTATTACTACCAACTGAAAGATTTAACAACACGAAGCATTGCTCGAAATCTTACAATGAATTCCGCCTAAACCAGTCATAGGGTTCGTCTTGAAAATACTTTGAGGTGTGAGCAAAGCTCATTGTTGAAGGCTTAATGGTGACCTCAAGATGAAAAACAATTAAAGCGTTGTTCCATTGCTCGTTTACCATGTATTTGTTATGATGTTTTCTCATGTACATTTACTCCATGTCCTTTCATTGTTTATTGAAGAAGCCTCTGTATTTCGTAATATAGTTATTATACTTTGCCTCTCATAGAAAAACAATTAATGCTTTACATATTACTACCAACTGAAAGATTTAACACCATGGAGTATACACACACACAAATGGAAATAAAGGGCCATGCGTCGAGCGCAGTATGATACGACCGCAGCATGTCGACACTGAAATTTGAATAAGTGTAATTCAAAGTGAATGTGGACACATCTAAGAGTTTGTCACAGTATCTAAATAAAAATAAAGATTTTACATAATTTGAAAAATTGCAATTTTGGTCCCTTTGACCCTTATATCTCGGAAACGGTGAGGGATACTCAAAATCGGTTGACTTTCTACGAAATGCTTATAACAAGAGGAATAAAAAAAAAACAAACAAAAAAAACATCAAAATCTGAAAAAAAATAAAGACAATATGCACATTTGCAATTTTGGCCCCTTTTGGCCCTCATAGATCCGAAAGAAAACAAGCCATCAAAAATCTAATGGTTATACGCTTTG
The DNA here is from genome assembly GCA_002080025.1 of Modiolus philippinarum. Taxonomy (NCBI): domain Eukaryota; kingdom Metazoa; phylum Mollusca; class Bivalvia; order Mytilida; family Modiolidae; genus Modiolus; species Modiolus philippinarum. The sequence goes on along the minus strand of MJUU01047473.1, from coordinate 27,642 downwards.
TTAATTTTTCATACGGAAGCAACTGCAAAAAAAACTGCATCAAAATCGGACAAATTTAGAAATTTATATTTTTGAGAATCGCCCCTTTCTGGCCCCATTTATCTCGTGAATGGTACATCTAACATGAAATCTGTTGATATACTCCAGATTGGAAATTTCCTCAGGAGTACAGAGAAAGAAAACCCATTAAAATATGATAAATAATAAAGATTCTATAACCCAATATATGAAAACACCCAATTTGTCCCTTTTTGGCCCTTTTTTGAAAACGGGCAGGGCTACAAAAGCAAAAACCAATCCCAGCTTTCCTTTTGTGCCAAGGAGCATTGTGTTAAAATTTGTTGAGGATTGATAAACTGAAACTGAAGTTATTACCCAAAAACAAAAGTGTCTACAGATGACGACAACGACAACGGCAGCGACGACGACGACAGCATCATACCATTATACGACATCAAAACTTTTGCGGTCGTATAAAAAACCATTAAAAGCCTTATAAATTTATTTTAAAAATACGAAACGTTTAGGGCTTTTTTGAACACCAAGTTATATGCCAGGGCCATCAACAATATGCTCCGGAATATTCGATAAAGGGGCACATAAAATGGTGTTAAGTTTTGAGAGTATGAGCTTCATTTTTCAGAAGCACTCGATATCCAAGTGTTTATCAATTCAAACAAAGTTGAATATTTTTGCGCATGAATGATATTTTCTAGTTCATATGTCACTTTTAAAAACATGAAATAGAAATGCACAGAATTTTTAAACATCTTTGAGCTTATTGTCTTCAAAATCTGTAGTTTTTATATGCACTAAGGAGACATAAGTTGTCGAAATCGCCATGTTCAAAAACTAAATTTGTAGTAAGTTTGATATGTAGTTTTTTTTGCCACTTGGTCGATACTGGTGGACTGTTAATTCTCGAGGATTCATCAATCCAGTTGTCCAGTACTTCGGTGCTGACCCCAAAAGAAAGCTTCCAATATGTAATTTTTTCTTAATTTTATTGAAAAGTATGAAGCATCTACCTAAGGTCTGAAAACTGATAGAGGAAGAGTAACCAATATGATCCAACTGGAAAGCTAAAATTAGTTAAAGTTCTATCCTTAGTTGATTTCGGCTTTCTGTTTACATCATATTGGTTACTTTTTCTCTAACAGTTTTAAACATCTTTGAGTTTATGGTCCTTCAAATGTTTAAATTTTATCTGCATTGAGGAGACATCAGCTGTCGAAATGGTCATATGCAGAAACTATTTTGCAGTAAGTTAAGTATTTAGCTATTCACATATATTTAGACAAATAAGAAGCTTTTGAAAAATCAAGGGAAACACTAGTGAGAGCCAAGCCATTTTCTGCAAAAACATTACATCTGATAAATGAAAAAAAAATGCTTTCAATTTATTTGCCTTTAAATTTTACTAGCAAATATTTCCAAAACAAAAACAAATTTTTATTCTAATTACAAATTTTATGAGACTCGTACATCCTTAAGGATGGTCAGTACTCAGGTTTTTGAAACTGTCTCTGACTTTCGGAATTCTTTTATTTTTTTCTATCATTATGCATTAGAAAAATTTGCACACTGACCCTCACTTTTCTTTTCGAAATATGATTGCATACATATTCAATAGACTTTTGACAAAATTTCATGAAATTTTTCCTTCATTGCATTTCAAATAAAGAAATACCGAAGTTACTGTGAATTTATTTTCTGCATATGCGCATTTTAACAACTTACAACAAATGTATGTGTCTTCAGTGCATATCAAATCTAAACGTTTGGAAGACCATCAACTGAAAGATATTCAAAAACTGATACAGATCAAATAACCAATATGATCTAAATGTAAAGCCAAAATTAGCTAAGGACAGAGCTTTGCATGAGGGGGATACTCAAAGGTTGATTGTCTTAATGCAAAGTGAATGAAAAGTCTAGAGAAGTTTCGTTTCCCGCCACAATTTCAGACGTTTAAATCTCACAAAGGCAACACTGACCTATCAATATTTTTTGCTTAAAATGATGTATGATCCATATTCTTATAAATAAAAATATCAATTTGAAATCCTTGATATAATAAACTTCAGGAGTGACGATCCTTAAGAAGGCTTTTTTTCATCCGACAATAAGAAAGCATTAGTAACCAAGAATGACTCCTGTGTCTTAATTTTTTTACTGTGTCGTGCTCATGTTATGTCTTTGACATTGTCCTTGGAATGTTCGGTTTTCACTTGCTTTTCTTGCGATGATGTCATTGCATCCTTTGGCATCAAAGCGGATGATGATAACAATCAGCCCCCCCCCCTACATCTACTGGGTCCCTAAACTTCATTAGACCCATGCAAACAGAGATTCATTGCGAGGTCTTCCAGGTGCAACACTTAGCCACTTTCTAAGCTCCTTACTACTTAACTGACCGCAGTCAGAGATGGCCTGAAAAGTTACTGTGATAAAGCGGCGTCAATCACATGTGGATTCACATGTGGATTCTAAAAAATTCTAAAGATCTAATTGAACAACTATCCTCTAGAAGTCTTACCCATTGCCACAGCATACAAACGTTTGATTTTTCTACTCTGCCACACAATTAATCGAAAACAGTAATTTCGGATTTGATCAAAAATGTTTCTGCACTGAAAACGTAGAACGCAGATACACTTATCTAGTAGTAGGGAAAGACAAAACATATTTTGTACAGAACCACACTGGGTCAAACAAGAAGTACACAGAGAATGACGTATTCAAGATGTTGGAATTTTAAAAAGATAATATTTTTGACGAATTTGGAGGCCGTGTTTTTCAACAGACAATCGGGATTCCCATGGGAACTAACTGCGCGCTACTTTTAGCTGATCTCTTTCTTTTCTCTTACGAGGCCAAGTTTTAACAAGGGCTAACACAGAAAAAACAAAAAACATTTAGCCCAGTTCTTTAATTTCAGCTTCCGCTACATAGACGATGTACTTTCTCTTAATAATCCAAAATTCAAGGAATATTTACACCAGATCTATCCCAAATGAGCTTGAAATTAAAGAGACTACTGATACACATACTTCAGCTTCGTATTTAGATCTTTTAATATACATTGACGCAAATGGACGTTTGATATCTAAGCTGTATGACAAACGTGGTGATTTTAACTTTCTTATTGTGAACTTTTCCCTTTCTGAGCAGCAATATACCTACCTCTCCAGCCTATGGGGTGTACATTTCACAGTTGATTCGTTACTGTGGAGCATGTAGTTAATACAGTGATTTTTTTATTCGAGCAAAAACACTGTCCCAAAAGCTGCTTAGGCAGGGATTTGTTCAGGTTTTGTTACTTTCATCCCTTCAGAAATTCTATGGTCGTCACCATGACATCATTGATAGATATAACGGGTCGGTGTCCCAAATGAAAACGGACATTTTCAGCTAGATTTCACGGATTTGACATAACCGGATTTGACTCAACCCTGGATTTACTCACTGCCTTAGTTCTTAATGTTATCTTTTAATTTCCGTGCATTGTAGCTGTCTGACGTCCTTGTTTTGTCTTTGTTTTTCTCTGTTGCCGTTTTTGTCTTTTCTTGTGACTTCGATTTTTGTAGTCATCGCTTCGCTCGTTCCTTCGGTATCTACTGCCGTTGTTGCAATTGATAAATACAGTGTGTTTATTTCTTTTGTGCCTTTAACATGGGGTTTGCAATTGCTTGGATATTTTATTACATATGCTTGCAATTATCTTGACAGAAGTATATTTTCTAAATAAGCACAATATCCATGTTTTCTAGGAATGCATATTCATTGTGTTAATTACTGATTTCAATCGATATTATTATCAAACACTTTAATTTTATCAGTTTTGTTCTTTGTTGAACAAAACGTATAATTTTTTTTAACAGTGAAACCGGTAAATCTCAAATAAAGTTGAAGTTGACGCTTCAATTTTAAATTGGTTAGTTGGTATGGTAGTTTGGTATTTTTTATTTCTTTTTTTCATTTTCACTGGAAGTTTTCATACAACATAACTCTAAATATGAAATCGGAGGTCAAAACTGAATCTATAAAATTCTGGCATGCAGCAGGGCTTAAATATGATCAAGAAAATTAAAGACCAAATCTTGATTCAGATATTAAGCATAAAAGGTACATTGAACCACAGAAATCGAAATGGATGAATAAAAAAAACGAATTTGATAACAGATAGGATTAAAAATCAAAGCGTCAAAACGCAGTATTACTGTTTTCTAGCTTTATGATCGCATGCAAGCAAGAAATTTACAGCATTATACTATACATAGTGTTTGCAACTAGAGTAGGGGCAGTAAAAAAATCAACAGAAAGTTTTTTTTTTTGGCAAAAACAAAGATCTACAGTTATGTTTATGTCATTGTTTCCGCGTCTGGTATTGATATGCAAGTCTTTAGATTTTCTCACTTGCATTTCATTTCTTTTTCTGTTATTTCATTTGGAATGAAAAACTGTTCTATCTTCTATATAAATATCCAATGAACACAATGTTGCCTCTCTTAAGGAAACACATCTAGATTTTTTTTCTTCCATGAAAACTGAGGGCCATAGCTTCAGAATGTAGCTCCGTGTGGGGTTTCAGGACATTTTATGTTACATAACCACTTTATTGCTGGGATTTTAGACTCCTGTGTTTATGTGTTGCGATGATGACCAGACAGTCATCAAAATTAAAAGTAAGATGATCAAACACGAGTATTTGGAACATCATTTCAGAAGGCATGACTTTACTGTATTATTTGTTTGATGCACATATAAAAATTGTCTCCTTTCATTGCATTTCATTAAAAACAAATGAAGCATTACAATTTCTAAATATGTTTTTGCTCCAACAGATTCAGTAACTCGAGTGGTTTAAATTATTACCTTTTTGTGTGTAACCCCTTTCGTGAATAGCAGTACCAGCATGTTTTTTAGCCGTGTTCAACCACAGGGCCTTGTTACTAATAAGAAAATTTTACTAACTATGCAGATATCGCTTCCATACCTGCTCGCTTCAACCCATGTTTATTTTGTTATTTCCCTCATAAAATAAAACTTGGTCTGGTTTACTTCCAAAGATGTTTATCTTTTCAAAGAATGTCATGAGCCCAATTCGATTACCTTCCGTTCAATTGGGGGGACAATCTTTTTGTTTTGAAAATGCACAAAATTGTCAACTTCATTGACAAGAAAACGAAAGTAAACTTCGGAATTCTCTGGACTTTCCATAGGCTAAGGAATACATCCCGGAATTCTTTGATTACGTCACTGGGTGGTATAGAAAACCCTCGAGAGTTCCGAGTTTATTTTTTTCGAAATATAGAAGTTTGTGGTCAAAGGATCGTAATTTCAATATTCCCGACCGATGGACTGGTTAATCGTGATACATAACGATATGAGTGACTACGATTGCTTGATATAACTCTTATAACGTCTCTCAAGTCTTAAAAGTTAAATCCACCGGTATTGATTATCACAGGCTCAGCTGTCTAACCACGTGGATACCGCATGATAGACGTAATCCCGATTTTGATTGGCTATTGATCGACATGTGATTTTCATCCGTTACATAAACGCACAAATGTAAACAAAACATTTTTTCAGCGTAGAATTTCTTGCAAATCTCGTTTTTCCTCTTATTTCGTTTCACGACCGTAAAATCGCTTAAAAGCACACATGATTTGTCCAGGTTGACAGGTATTTTTAGCAATATATTGCCTTTTTGTGATCAGTAAACAACAGGTATCTTTCTCTACTCGTAGTGATATCGGGCGCTAAATTCTAGAGTTTATACGAGCGTATATTTTGTAGTTCC
>MJUU01047473.1:4817-19727 GCA_002080025.1 Modiolus philippinarum | reverse complement strand
ATGTAAAATTTTCAAAACACTTAATTTTTTTGTCATTTTTAAAGACTGAGTTTTAACCACTGATTATAAATCTAACTTGTCTACCTATTCTTTGCTAAATTTGATGATTTTTTTTTTATTTTGCGACATATCAAACTCTTTCGAGAGCATATAATGAAGTAAAATTTTCAAAGCACTTTATTGCTTACTTCATTTTTAAATAGTAAGTTTAAACCGGATACTTAAAATTATACTTTTCATACCTCTTAAATGCTAAAATCCATAACTTTGCGAATTAAAAAATTCTTTGGAAAGAATAATATGATGAAGTAAAAGTTTTAAAACACTGAATTGTTTTGATCATTTATAAGACTGAGTTTTTGTTTTTTCAACTACTTATCAAAATATTTATTTTTCTTACCAAATTTCATGATTTTTTTAATTTCGAAACGGAGTACACATCAAGTTATATGAAAATAAAAATCTTTGCTCTAGAGATTAGTTAAATGGAATTTTTTTTAAAACAAAGTCTTAAACGGCGATATTCACAACTTTTAACTGGTGAAGGTGAATACAGACAGTCGAGATCGAATATCCTTCCATGACCCGCGAATCTGATATCCATTCGCACATAAAGTTCACAGGCACAACTCTATTTGATAATTAATTTATAATATCAAAATATATAAAACAAATAAAAGATACGTAATTTGAATAAAAAATAGAGAATTATAAGCGATAAACAGTATAAACGATTTTGATTGGTTTAATTAAACCCTGAATACCATTTTCCGTTTCTGGTTGGACGAACGTTAAATATCAAATAGCGATTTCCGTTTCTCGCTTCTCATTGGCTAAAACTATGAATAGCGTTTTTGGTTTAAACTCGAATTTCCGATACCGATCGGTATGGCACGCGATAGTAACAAAAATGCGGCATACCTAGTATTTCGAACGAAAACTAGGGTTTTCGGCGAAATACTATGTATACCGATCGGAAACCCCTAGTTAACGTGCGGTATACCTAGTATTTCGCACGAAAACCCCTAGTTTTTGTTCGAAATACTAGGTATACCGCATTTTTGTTGCTATCGCGTGCCATATATGCATCACGCAAATTAAACAAATTTCAATAAAATGCTGATAAAAGTATGTTTTGCTACCCCCTTTTGAACTTTCCCAGTATTTTAGGTCAATCGCATTTCATTTGAATTAATTTAAAATGTTACATTTAAATCTTTTTGAGACCATGGAAGGAAATGACATAAATTAAGGAATCCGATAATTTGATTCAATAATGAATATACATATTCATTTGCTTCCTGCGGTTACAAGAGAATAATAATAATCGACACTACTGCACTTTTAAAAATACTTAAAATCAGGATCTTACCACTTTTCAATGTGTATTATGATAAGTGGCATCGATAAATTGCTGAATATATGAACGAAAAAAAAGAAGAAAATAACATTTTTCTTCTTACAATTGGTTACGCCTAATCCTTTACGATAATGAATTTCGTCACCTCATCCCTCACGATCATTTTTGATGAAAATGCACAAAATCATATTCTATGTATTTATCCTTTACGTAGTACAAAAACAAACTCATAATTATTTAGCATTATGTAAAGAATATACTTTTTAGCAGAAACTTGAACACTACGCAAAGGCGTTTTCCAAAGAGAGCAAAAATGTGTTATGCATCTTCAAAAAGTCAGTAGGGTTCAACGTCGGTTTTTTTAATTTTGACCAACATGTTGTTCCTTGATAATCTGATAATAATCATTTTGACAGACATATTTCTTTTCCCCAGTAACTCTTCTGGGTTTTTTTAATATATCAAGTTATCCCTCACGATGGTGTTACTAAAATTCTCACGATCTCCTCTCAAGGCTTAACCGCTGTTAGAAATCCCTCACGATCATTGTGATCGGCGTAATCGAATGGCAGCCGTGGTGTACTCGATTGGCATCTTTTTAGGTACATTTGGTAAGAGTTTCATGACAACATAATTGTCTTTTCTAACTTTCAATATGAACTAGACTCTGATCTACTCTCTTTCTTTTAGTTACACTTTTCGATGTCCACAAACTTCTACATTGTTCATGTAAAAGGGTCATTCGTTGATATATATATATAGCCCTTGTAGACTGTATCTCTTCTGCAAGTTGCGATTTTCCTTTTATATGTTTTTTCGTCTGATGTTCAAAATGTCATCTTCAGGACTAGATTTCCCATTTTTCGTTTGTTGTCTGAAAAATATTTGTAAGGTGTCAAAAAATAAACATGTCGATTTCTTTCCATTATATTTTAAAATTCAAGATAAATGTAACATCTAACAAATGAGAATGAGTGATTTATACTATAACTAATCCAAGATTCTGATTATCGCAAAATATTCAACGAATGATCGAACAACACAGTAATTCACGAATGCGCGCAGCGCATGAGTGAATTACAGTGTTTTTCGATCATGAGTTGAATATTTTCGATAATCAGAATCTAGGATTAGTTATTGTTTTTATTATATAGACCACTTTTTGTATATTTAATGGTTTAATTTAAGTTTTTTTTTTTCGTGAACTACGTTTTCCATGTTAATCCGCTGAGACGTTTGCTTAGCAACAACGTTGACGACGTCTATTGTGACGTCACTTCCTAGAGTGAAATTATGGAAAATAATTTCACCGTTAATTATCACTTTTATTTCACTGAGAATTTTCAATCTTTCACCGTCCTCTATATAATAAATATTCAGTATCTGTTCAGTAATTTTTTTTTTACCATTCATCTTCTGAACCAAAAACCGAGGCCGAAATCATCAGACGGTTGGACTAAACGTATCTCTCCTTCCGGCGCATTTATATCCACGAACGAATCCTTCACGGTTACACTAACAGATACAGATACACAGAAAGAATCATGCACAGTTAAGGTAGATAGACACTGTTGCGCGGAGCAATTCATTCGCGCATTTGAAAAATAAAGAGTTGAATACGGATTTAATTTTTGGCCGGAACAGTCATTTTACAGGTTTTCGTTTGTGCCGTCATAATTGATAGACTAATGTGAAACGTCATATTTCGTCTACTTTGCCGCGAATTAATTCACTTTCCATTTAATAATGTCCATTACGGTAACTGTATAAAATATCTACGTTAAAATCAGGGTGACTTATACATTCTTTTGCCTTTTCTCGTAGTTGAGATTATAAACCATCTATTAACAATGTAAAAAAAAAACATGGATAACGGTATTATTTCTGTAAATATCGCTTTTCAATTTTTCCCAGTATATTCTTTGTAAATTTAGGTGAAAAGTAATAAAACTACACAGAACTTCGACCTGGATTCAAGAATAAACAAGCATGGTGATCAATAATTTTTATTACGGATTTCAAGTGTATAGTAAAGTAAGTGAGAACTGAACCGTCAATCCAAAAGCAAACAATCCAAGGACAATGGCAACACCAGAAACAAAAAAAAATATAGAGTCTTCTATTACCGGTATTCCAATTTATAACGAAATCTCATTGATTAAATATTAGTGTCTATCTACCTTTGCTTCTTTTGGTTTGGGACTCCCTACTCTAGATTTATTTATAAATACAATGTAGTAAGGCATGAAAGCCTTTATTTGATGTTATAAAAAAACGGTATCATAAGATAAGGTCATGAACAAAAGCAATCTATTTTGTTGGTGGAAACCAGAAAAGTTAAGTTAAAACTTTAAACTTTTTTTTTATTATTGGAGGCATCGTGATATCTTAAAAGTATAGCTGAGTCTCTCACTTTTTGGCATCTCCTAAACACTATGATAATATTAACAGAATATCTCATTCGAAATTGAATTTAACTAGACTTACGACGTGAAAGCAGCGAAATTGAATTTATAACAATGGGTTTTTATATGGTACCGTTTGGCCTGTGCTCATGTGAAAATTGGATTTTTTTTTTACCAAAGTTAGTTCTGACTGGTACCGAAATAAATTGGTTCCAGTACAAGTACATATTTTATTTTGTATTATGTTTGTAAATGCATTTTCATATAAAATCAGTGACAAAAATTTCACATTTAATAAAAATCTCTACTTCTACGACCAAAAATGCTTATAAAGGTTAAACACAAAAATAACTGGTTTTTCCACATGATTTGGTCAACAATGGACAGTATCATGAAAAATCCGAAATATACAAAAGATACCGTAACTTCATTCAAATCATATTTCATAGAATTCATATTATTTACTCACCGACTAGTTGTGGATATCTTTGAAATTTGAGAGACTCAGCTTGATGAAACGTACTTTAATTAAACAACCGTAGTAGAATACCGAAAGAATAATGGATATCATTATTCAAAAATCAAAATCCAGAAACATGAAAAAACAAGAGTACAGACAACCAAAGCTATGAGACAGTCACAAAGCATGACAATACAACACTCATATATAACACTCAATAAAACTCAAAGAGACACCAGGAGCTTCCTGTCACGCTGTCAGTAAGTCAATCTAGGATTTAGTGTTCGAAAGTGAAGAAAAACATCGGAAACTTCGTTTTTATAGCTTCGTTCTTCTAAAGCGTATTCTTTATACTCCATTAAGTTACAAAGGAGAATGTTTTCTGACTTAATGAAGTGATCTTAATATTTTGCGTTTAGTTTGCCTTTATGTTCTTCTTTTTTTAAAGTAAAGCTACGTATAAATGTGATTATTAATACAAGAAAGGATATTTTCAATAACCTTTACTAGTTCTGGCGTCCGAACGAAATAATGTTTCTTCGGTTAAAGTAATCAGGCTAAGACAAGTTATTTCTGGTTCAGAGGGGTAAATGTGATATCCGTAACTTCAGTTACAGATATCACATTTACCCCAGTGATGTTTGGCGTCAGCGCGTGATTGAAAATGTGTGATTTTATAACAAAAACACACCAGGTATGTTTTTCGTTGTTTTTGGATTAAAATGGTACATTTTTTATATTTCAATTGTTGTTTAAGAAGACCACAAATATAAATTACCACTGTATAAGAGAACTTTTTAAAAGGACTGATATAAACTGAAACTGGGAAAAGTCACTAGTTTCAAATGAATTCTGAAAACTGACTTTTAATGATCAAGTTTCAAGTTTTATTTCTACACTCAGACATTGAATACAATGTAACAAGAGGCAGACATTACAAAATAATCATGCAGGCGAACAAGACAAACATATATAACACATAAACATTACAAACATATATAACAAATACACATTATAACTGTACAGCAGAGCTTGCTACAATACACAATTTCACATGTTTAGACAATACTGACAATACAACAAATACTCACACATATATCAATATCAAGCGAACAAAAACGTACAACACAAATACTGTTAACTTTCTCAGTTTGGATTTATTTTTAATTTTTTTATGTGATTTCCAAGAGTTTCTTAAGGTAAGTTACAATGATTTTATAATTTTGTTAATAAAAATAGCTAATTTTCTCATTACGGGTTCATTACAATAATTGAGTAGTCCGTACATTTTGTAAATATTTGGTCTCCTTGTATAATAAACAGGAATATATTTTTCACGGAGTCTCACAATATCTATATTTGGATATATAAACAAATAATGAAATTCATCTGCTATATTTTTATCATTGCACAACTTGCATATTCTTCTTCTTTCAGTTTCCCCTCCCATCGTCCTGTTTCAATTCATGATCATTTCTTGACAGTCTTTCTCCCTTCTCTTATATCAAGGTCACTCCCTTGCTCCCGACCCGCTATGGAGTGCCAAATGGGCGATGCCCAGGGTTATCCAAGCTGAAAGCACCAGGGTTACAAGAAGAGACTGAAAAAGTTGAGCAACATCGATCGCAACTGAAATATGTTATTGAAGCAACACATGTCGGGAGCGGTCAATGAGGAAAAAAGTAAAACCAGACAATGTCTGCCGGTTTAACAAATTTTGCAAATATTACATATCACATTCTCAATGCAAAAGTAAAATCCCCTAGTTGATAATTTCGTGCATTGAATCCAGGGTACTTCAAAATGCCTTAAATGGTCTGATAAAGCACCAGTTTTATTGAGCATAGTATGCAAACCAGACCTGTCAAGTCTCACGCTTTGGGCGTGAGTCACGCTTTCAACCCCAAATCACGCTCTCACGCTCATCCCTTTCAATGTCACGCTTTTTAAATTTTCGAGAAAAAATATATTTCAAATAGAAAATTGATCTTTTAATGATAAGAAAAACCAGAAATTCGGGGTTGTTTCGTATATTCTTTCATACAAATGGTTCACTTTCGATAATTATCTACTAAATAAAGCACAATTTTCATTTGAGGTCACAGATATGAAAGCAAATTTCATTTTTTTTCTTTTTATGACAATAATTTTGTCTCAAATTCTTTGCTATGACCAACTGATATGCTCTCAGAATGTACCATTTTGCGTCTTCGAAAAAAATATCTTGCAGGGCAAATCTCCAGATCCCCGGTCTCACTCTAGGAACCCAAACCCCCTTGACAGCTCTGCAGTTACTTCGGTATTGTGTTCTCTATTTCCACTGGGCTGCTCGTTATATGCTAGTCCCCGAGGGTATTCACCAAACCAGTAGTCCGTGCTTGGTAATGGCCTGAAAACAGATTAAATTTGGAAACATGCAATTAATTTTGAGAATTTTTTGTTGAAAACTTAGGAGTATCTCCCTAGTGCATAGCTCTGTCCTTGGCTGATTTTGGCTTTTCTTTTTCAATCTTAATATTTTCTCTGTTACAAATATTTTTCCGGTTTATGAATTTCAAAATGTTTAGATTTTATCTGCAATGAAGAGATATAATTTGTCGAAATAGCACTATCCAGAAAATAAAATACATGTAAGTGAGAACCGAACCGTCAATCAAAAGAATGAACAATCCATGGACAATGGCAAAATCAGACACACCAAGAAACAAGGACATCACTTGACTACGGGACAAAAAAGAAAAACGAAGACACACACACAGATGAACAACACGGACCCAATAAAAAACCATAGGTGAGATCAGGTGTAACGGTAGAGTCAGCATCTCCTGCTTCTTATAAAACACCCGCCGTGTTGAACAGGTCAACTCCGGTAGTAAAGTCGAATCCGATAGAGGAAAAACAAACTTTAGTTGTAGAGGGAAAGATCTGTTGTCATCTGGGAAACAGATATCTCATAGCGAACCACAAGATCGTGATGTCGACCGTAAAACTTCTGTAGTAATTCACAGTAACTTGAGTATTTTGTATACTGATAATGGGATTCGTTAATAATTTACGGAATTGTTTACAAATTTGGGATCCTAAATTGTCTTTGACAATGTTTAAGACCTATACATTTTGCGTTCTTGATTGTCAAGGACACCATGATTACTCAATCAAAATGGAGAACTTGTACTTTACAAGTGTCTTTTGTAATTCTACAGTCCTATATAAATCACTTATACTACTTGATGTAAATTAACAGATCCACTGTAAAGAATTAAAGAAAAGGGCTAAACAATGAAACAATGAAAAATAAAAAAACATCCAATCAAAGATTGCGATGTCCCCGCTACCCCTTTTTGGATCCCCTCCCCTTGTAAAAAAAGACAAGTGTTTTTTAAACTAAATTTCTTTCTGTTGAAACAATCATTGTTACTGTAAAACGCCAACAGATATGGTTGCTAGGTAGAATTTCAAAAAGTACAGGTTTCTGAGAATTTGAGAAAATTTACCAGAATTAGAATCAAAGATTTTTGCAACCTGACTGTTGAAAATCACCATTTTTACTGTAAGAAATTGAAAAAAATATGGTTGCTAGGTAGAATTCCAAAAAATAGTAGGTCATTGAGAGTTTCAGGAAATTAAGCAAAATTAGAATCAAAGATTCTTGAAACCTGACAGTTGAAATTCATCATTATAACTCTAAATAATTGAAAAAGATATGGTTGCTAGGTAGAATTCCAAAAAATAGTAGGTCTTTGAGAGTTTCAGGAAATTTAGCAAAATTAGAATCAAAGATTTTTGCAATCTGACTATTGAAAATCATCACTGAAACTATAGGGCATCAAAAAAGATATGGTTGCTAGGTAAAATTCCAAAAAGTAATTGGTCTTTAAGAGTTTGAGGAAATTGACCAAAATTAGAATCAAAGATTCTTGCAACCTGACACTTGAAATTCATCATAATAACTCTAAAAAATTGAAAAAGATATGGTTGCTAGGTAGAATTCCAAAAAATAATGAGTCTTTGAGACTTTCAGGAACTTGACCAAGATTGGAATCAAATATGTTTGCAATATGACCATTGAAAATTATCATTAAACCTATAAGGCATCAAAAACGATATGGTTGCTAGGTAAAATTCCAAAAAGTAACTGGTCTTTGAGAGTTTCAGGAAATTTACCAAAATTAGAATCATATTTTTGAAATTCTAGTGTTCATACTAGCTGATGACATAAAAAATTTGACTAATTATAAAACTTCATGTCGGAATTTCAAAAAAATACTAGTCTTTGACATTTTCAGGAAATTTACCAAATTTGGCACCGGGGTCTAAATTCTAAGAGCTTAGAACGGATTCAAAGAGCAATTCCAATATATTCCTCGTGAAAATATAAACCATAAAATCAAAATTATACATAGAGTTCCATTCGATCTGATGAGTACTGACTGTTTTACATTTTTGGCCCCTTAAGGGCATGCCCCCAGGGGTCATACCAAAAGTCCCCTATAAGTAAATAAGATGCAATGGAACTTGCATACAAAGTTTCAGCTTCCAAACATGAATACTTCAGAAGATTTCGCTTATTACTGGATATGTCGAAATACAAATTCTCTCACTTTTCCGCCCTGAGGGCAAATTTCAAAATTCCGAAACCTTCGACACAGACAACTTTTATAGTTTTACTTATACCAGGTGTAAGAGGAATTCCAGCGGAATCGATTTTTTTCGTTTTTTGGACCCCCTAGAGGTCATGCCCTTAGGAGTCATACCAAAATTCCGACACCCTCTGTGAAGTTGCTACATAATATGTGAGTTCATACCCGAGTTTCAACTTTCTAGCCCAAATGGCCTTAGAAATTTCTTCAATTATTTGATATCGCAAAAATTCGTGTTCGCCCATAATTTGCCCCTATGGAGTTTGACCTAAATTCAGAATCCACAGTGCGCTACTTCTGATCATACTCTAGTATGGTGCCGAGTTTCAAATTTGTATCTCTTATAGTTCCAGAGCTATCGGGGAGCATTACAAACGCATGTACGTACGTAGGATAAAAAATTAGCAATTAAAAAAAGAATGTTAAAAAACCACACTCACACAATTCATTTTAGGTTTAGGTTTTGGATTCAGTTTCGGTTTCCACTACAGTTGTATAAACAAGTGTCTAGTTCTAGCAATGAATTTTGAACGATGTTTTTTTTCCAGTCTCTATAAGATCCATGTAATAAGGGTTAAGTGCCATGGTGACTTTTTTTTAAATAACTTATACCCGAATAAAATATTTCTATGGATGCGATAGATTTTTAGAATATACTCTCCGCAGTTCTCAGTTTAAAAAAAGGGTCCTCAAAAAAAGGTTAAAAAATGTGGTACACCGACTTTGTTTTCAAATATTTTGGAAAATTTTAATTTTTATTCCGTTATCCATGTAAAATATTTCTTATAATGTCCATTATTCAAATATAAATATCTAAATATTCACACACAGATGTATGAATTCAATTGTCTTCTAGAAAAAAAAATGTAGTTTCAATAAAAAACATTTGTATTCTTTACACACACACACACACACACAAAAAAACCAAAAAAAAAAAAAAACCGTAGAATGGAAATTCAAAATAACATGCAAGGAGACACTAGAACTTTAATATTAAGTACAGTTGCTATTTGCTGAGCATAAAAACATAAAACCAAAGTTATCATATCTAATGATATTTGATTTCTGCATATGGTCATTTGGACAGGGAATGTTTCTTCAGTGCAGATAAAATCTAATCAAATTAGAAAAGATAACAGAAAACACCTAAAATGGCCGAAAACCACAATTACTTGTCACAATTCACCAGGGAACCACACAAGAAAAAAAAAACATTTAAATAAAATAAAATAACATAAAATAAATAAAATGAAATAAAATGACAAAAGAGAAATGGACAACGATAGGAACTCGGGATAGCCGGACTTGGTACCGGCAGTAACAAGAGCTAGCGGTAGGATAAAACCGGTTTATGGGTACCCAAACCTCCCCCTTTCTCTGTCCCGTTTCCCTATAGTATAATAAACGTACAAATAAAACTCATTACAGGTAGACTGCTTACTCCAAGACCACAATCTTAAGAAAGAAAGAATAAGAAAAAACTTGATTTAGAAAGATGGGTAGAGGAGTGCTCGTCGCTAAACTGACGGCTAGCTCAAGGAGCCTAGTCTGCTGGTAAAAAAAACTGTCGCACTACGGAATAAGAATAAAACTCAAAATTCCCCGAAGGGTTTGGTAAAGAATCATGATAGATAACATTTTGAAGTCCATAAATCAAAATATCTGCTAAATCTGATAAAGAAATAATCATTACGTGCATTTCCACTTTCGTTTTCACCACCATCTAATGGGAACTGGTTTCCGACTTGAGGTGGGCTTGATAGTGGATAGTTTGTATTTTGTTTCGTGGGGTGAATCAAGTTGGTTGGAAATGTTCTTCTTCAAGAAATGAGGATAAGTTACACTTTTAGTGAACGTTGACTTATGATAGATCAAGCATTGTGATAAACAGATTTTTTCCGTTTGCTCTCAATAGGCAGCAGACGTAGATTTACTATTGCTGCCCTTGCTCACTACGCGATGATTTACTATGATTTGCAATGTAGAATTTGTCATTCTGATGTTGAGAGTCAAAAACACTTATTTAGTGAATGCCAATGTACAAAGGACTACCATTTTGATTGTGGAAATTTATTCTCTTCGGATATTAGTACATGTATATTGAAAGACGTTGCAGAAAAGTCCGATATGTTCTGGATACCTAGCATTTGACAATTAAACTGTTGAGCTTTGCTCTGTTACGCTCAAGGGACAGATGAAGACAAATCGAAAAAAATGGAAATTCCAGTGTATGACGTCACAATGTCAAAACAAACAAGACAACCAATTTCAAATAAAGCAAAAATAGTAACCCGATTGATATTTTATTATAAGTATTTTAATCTAACTGCTTCTTTTTAAACTTTCTGCTATTAGGCCTTTCAGGTTGTTTACCTTGAATACGACCGAAAGTAATGAAGGCATTTCCCTAGAAGTTATTTTTGAATATAGAACAACCAATCAAAAGTGTTTTGTATGCAGGCCAATGAAATCAAAAGATACAATTGTTTTTCGGTCGGTTGTCTTTATCTGCCTCTATATACGTTAGATTCAAAGGATTTGAGACAGACTCGTCAGTCTAGCAGCAGACATTTCTTTCTCCGTTTAACCTCAAGGTCAGTTCATTTTAATACCTGAAACATTCCGGAATTGAACAAATGTAAATCTGTGTATTAGATCTAAATATAAACCCAGAATCAGCTAAGAACAGAGGTATTTACAATGGAGAGACTAATACAAGTTTTAGTTCAAACAAAACTTTCTGAGAAACTTTCTAACAAACAAACAAAATTTTCTACGATTAGGATATTGAAAGTCTCACAAATAATTTAAGTATAGCTCATCGATAACCTGGTACCCTGGGAAAATATTTTCCTTTACGCAAGCTTAACTTCAAATATAACCCCAGGTCATCAGCAATCCCTTACCAAATTTGATTGGCTGTATAAATCGCCATCTTGATTACAAAAAATTGAACTTGCATTTCGCGCGTTTCTTTCAACTGCATTAAGATAGACTGTATATGGTTTAACTAAAATAGCCGACTGCTTTTCTTGTACAGCTATTGAATCGATTAATCGTTTTTTCTAAGATAATGCAATAAGTAGCACAGAAATCCATTTTAAAACCAAGTTCATCACAATCAGCTGTGTTTGTTTACATTAACACCGGATATTACGTCACGTACCTATATTTCGGAATAACAATACATGACGTCAGATCCTACGTAAATTTAGAATGTTTAAATCCGAATGTTTAAATCCGTATGTTTAAATCCGTAAATTTAGAATGTTTAAATCCGTATGTTTAAATCCGTATGTTTAAATCCGAATGTTTAAATGTTTAAATCCGTATGTTTAAATCCGTATGTTTAAATCCGTATGTTTAAATCCGAATGTTTAAATCCGTATGTTTAAATCCGTAAATGTTTAAATCCGAATGTTTAAATCCGTAAATTTAGAATGTTTAAATCCGAATGTTTAAATCCGATTCAAATTTGAATCGGATTCAATGCTGGTGACCTGACTCTATATTCGAACCGGAAGCCGCTTACGGTAAAGAGAATATTGAGTCAGAATCCCAGACTAAGCTCATCGACTGTCGTGAATATCAATAAAAATGTCACGAGTGCCGAACAACGCAGAAGGATTAAACGAATTGCGAAACTTTGTTCCGCAACGAATTTAATCCACTGCGTTGATCGACACGCGTGACATTTTTATTGAAATTCATGATAGTCGATTAGTTATGCTTTTTATTATATAGATTTTCTACTCAAAAATTGAGATTTTAGATGCGGATTATTTTATTCATTTTAATACGGTAGTTGTTTACTTGACGACGACGTTGAAAAGATATTGTGACGTCTCCGCTTCATTAACTCTTTCTATGCCAGAGGGCCGATTTCCGGCCGATTTGTTTATACTACGTTGAGTGCCAGAGGGCCGATTTTAGGCCGATGTTATTGTACTATCGTTGCTACGTCGTAGACAATTGTGGTTGTGACGTCAAGTGTGTCAAGTACCCGCCAATTATCTGTGGAACAGTAGGAGGTTACGCTCGGTATTGTGTCGTGCAACAGAACATGTTAAAATTGTCTAATTACGATATTATTTCAGTAAAATAACGTGTTTAGACACGGCGGACAGGGTTAAGGGAGACCTGGAGAAAATGGGCAGGACAAATGAGAAAGGGGCGGGAAGAAGGAGAAAAGGGGTGGGAGAGAGAAGAATGGGGGCAGAAAGGGAGAAGGGAGAGAAGAAAATGAAAGGGAGGCCGGGAGAGAGGGTGCAGGAGACAGGAATGAAAGGGCGAGAGAAAGGAGAGAGGAAACGTGAGAAAGGAGCAATGGGGCGGGAGAAAGAAGAAAGAAACCCCCTATCTTTCCCTCTTTTTAGTGAACATTGCACTTAATTGACAAGGTTAACATTCCATTCCACACACTAATTTCAGTTTAAAAAAACAGAGAGAAAAAATTATATTTTCATTCTTAACTTTTATCATATTATCATGCTTCTGTCTCAAAATACAAAGTTATGTTCAATCACTGTCAATACAGAAGTTTTACGGTGGTTCCCATGATTAAACAGATCATACCATGAGGGGGCCGGAGGGGGTCTGATCCCGGAATCCCGACTTTATTTTTTTTTCTAAATCCCGAAATCCCGAACTACAAAGAAACTTAAAGACTGATGAAATCCCGATTCCCGATAAATAAATTTCCCGGAATCCCGGGCTTAAAAACATCCAATCTCGACATCCCGAAAAAGGGGCTGCCCCCCCCCCCCCCTCTACCATGCATATTTCTATTTCACAAATTCGGGTAGGTCCAGAGTTTACTACCGGAATGACAAACAACGAATATGACAAAACCGAATTCTCATGGCTGTGTCAAGCGTGACCCTCGTGGAGCAGATTACGAATCCCAAGCAAACCCAGTTTTTATTGTATTCACATTGAGAGTGCTTACGATTTGTCAGGTTCTTTTTCATTTGTTTGTTTTGTCTCAGTTTGTATTAAATCTGTATTACAGCGTTTTTTTAATTGTTATTTTTTTAATTTCTCCTTTTTTTGCTTTGGTATATAGTTTGCGATAAATTTAAGTGTTGATACGAGCCCAATTGTTTTCTATTGTAGTTGTGGCTAGTTAAAACATTTGAAAATGTATATACGAACAATGCATTCAGATATTAGTTGGTTTTACGTCCTGTGTGCAGGACAAGTTAATCAATTAAAAAAATAGTAACAATAATGAAAAAAAACATAAACAAATATAGTTTGGACAACCTTTTGGCCAAGAGTATTGATTTCCGCTGAAAAGTGGAGAATTATTGAACGAGTGGACAAAAGGTACCTTTTATACAACACCAAATAAGAGAAGCGCTCATTTTCTAAATGTTTAGATCGATTTTCACTGCAGAGAGAATGCAGATAATCCTCCGTTGTCCGACAAAAGTTTACGAAAAATTTACGAAATGGTAGCTCCGGAATAAGACCTGACTATTCAATGTCAACAAATTTTATTGTTGGTATGATTGTTAATTCATAAACAAGGTAAAAGTATTAAAAAAACGGATTGCAATTTCATTGAACTTTCATATACATCTGAACACCAACTCTTCTTACCAGAATTTTCTTTTTCACAATTCAGTCACCTTTTGTGCAAACAACTTCTATCCCCCCCCTACTTGAAAATAAAAAAAAAATGTTGTCGTGTATATCAGTTTTTCTCTTACTACTTTGGTGGGGGATGCCTGGTGAAGGTATACGGGGGTACCGACATCTTTACTCCTCTTATAACAAAGCAAATTCATTGTTTTTGAGCTCCATTTGCAACTCGTCCTTAGTTGTCACAGCCTTTCGTTTAAGATCCTTTTGGTTTTTGGTTCTCTATCAATTTTAAAAAATCTATGATCGTCCATATATTTTGAAGAGATATAAGTTGTCGAAATATCATTCTACAGAAACAAAATTTACAGTAACTTCGGTATTAAGTTATTTTTTTTTAAGATTATGATTGTGTCTGTATGAGTTTATTTGAATCTGAGTTATGAGCCTAGGAGTTGG
>MJUU01047470.1:0-11123 GCA_002080025.1 Modiolus philippinarum | reverse complement strand
TAAATTTGGTGCTGCTTTAAAAGAAACTGAAATTAAGCATGTGAGATAATTTGATAAAAGGATTTCATATACAGATATATTTCTCGCTAGAGAAATTCTCTTATTTCAACTATAACCCTTCATCCTTATTTTTCTGTATAAACAACATAATGGTTTCAAAAGACATGCAAAGCATAATAAAATCTAAAATAAACTTTTAACGATAATTTCATATAAGTTTACACTCTCATTGCTTTAGTTTTTATTGTTGTATTTGTAGTCTTTCTGTTTTGTGGTTTTGTAGCGTCTCTGGTCTTCCATTCTCTCGTGTTCTTTCTTTTGCTTTGTCTCTGGACTTTGATTTATGCAATCTTGTTCTTTGTTCCTTCGGTATTCTACTGCCGTCGTTTCAAAATAAAGTCATTTTCCTTAAAACTTCTATATAGAATTATTAAAACTTCATAAAACTCTATACTAGAAAATTAATACCCTGTAGACACCTTAATTAAATTGATTGATTGATTAAATATTGTTTAACGTCTACTCAGCAATATTTCAGCTATATCAAGACGAGAACAAGTTTGTTGATAAATAATCACTTTGGGGTATGGAAATGGCCATGGGACGGGAAATTCTGACTGCCACTGGAAAAGTAGGGTGAAATCGTCAAGGGCGGGGAATTTAGCCTTGTAGCCGATCACCTACGGACCACCCCAAAAAGAGCTTGCTACAAGGGTTCTTTAACGTGCAGGAAGCGTGGCATTTCTTCCGACACGTGGACCTGAGTTTACATCCCATCCGAAAGATGGGTTGTGTATTTATTAATCCCGCACAACCACGGAATGGGTCCTATTTCTATATCCCGGGACCCTCGGGGTCAGCCTCCGATTAGGAGGGGTCACACCCCGCAAGCCGGAGATACTGGGTCCTATTTCTATATCCCGGGGTTCCCTCGGGGTCCTCTGTTAGAATGGCTCATACTCCAAGCTCAGAGGATGCTGCGGGCCTATTCTTAAGCCGGTACCGCGCACGGCGGCCTTAATTAAAAACTTCATGCTCTTTAGATTTTGTCATTTTACCCAATTTTGTTTTAGTGGACTAATAAATTTTTCAAAATCATAATACTTTGATACCGCTTCAATGCTGTCAAATCAATGGCTCAATATATCAACAATGAAAGGATGTGGAGTAAATGCACATCACACAAAGTCTCTACAAATACATGGTAGAACCAAGGAAAGGAACAACGCTGTACTTAAAGTCAACATGAGGCCTTCAAATATGAGCTTTGCTCATACTTAACAGTAAGTTTAAGACGGCCCCTAAGCACCGGTTTGAGCGGAATTCTTTGCTAAATGTCCAAGATTGTTACATCCATGTCCTTATTTATCAAATGTTTGCGGTTTCGACAAGAAACATAAATTAAACTGGAAAATTTCTCTTGCAATCACTGTCATCCGTTGCCCAACAAAAGTACTTGTGTCTCAAGCTAGTCTGTATAAAAATGTGTCTGTATTAAAATCTTAATATTATATGATTTAATTTTTGAATAATCAATATATTAACTTTGTTTTTGGAGAAATTGTAAAACACCGAATCAAAGTTATCATTCAAAAGGCCGATTCAAATTACATGTATATTGTTTTAAGTTATAAATCAACATTTAAAAAAACAATTTAAGTACCAGTCCGTCTAAGAGACAGGCAAAGTGCATTGGTTCAGTGGCACATTGAGGAAAAAACGCAAACTTTTGATGTTTGATTTTATAGATAAAAGATCTGTGTTATTTTGCCTTTTTGAGTTATTAGCGTCCAAAATTTAGTTACATTGTACAGTAAAAATACGGGAAAATCTTTCTCGCCATTTTCTTTTCTCTATAACCAGTCAAAAATTATCTCGAGACCTAACGCATGTTGGAATGTAAAAACCTTTTGGAATGTGTTTTTATGACCAAATGAATACATCTAAGCCATAAAATACAGAATCTAAATTTTTTATGTTCAGCCCACTGCCTGACCTTTAGCTGGAATACTACTTAAAAGGATAAGTACGCTACGATGAAAAACAAGTTATGAAGTATGCCTGATTTTCTTTTTGATAACATATTTGTAACATTTGGAGGTGCTATTTCTAAGTAGCAAGTTGGCATACAAATGAGCACGTATTGTGCTACTCTACTCACAGACTTGTTGTTATACTCCTACAAGACTAATTTTTTCAGACTCGTAAAGGCTTTAGAATAGTGGATGCTAGATCCTTCAATCTAACGTAAATATACATTGATAATGTTTTTCCCATTGAGGAGGCTAAGTCCTGAAGTAGTTTATTTCTTGAAACGTTTTTTTTTTTCTTTTTTTTTTGCTAAAGCATTGTAGACTAAATGAAATGGTGAAAAGAAATATATAGGTCTGCGTGCTTTTAACGGAGATACAAGTTATTGACAATTTGGCGGGCAATAGATTTCTCTTGGTTTCCCCTTAATTTAACACTAGGACTATTTTTTGCCTAAATGCTAGATAGTGATATCATAAACTTTATGAAAAAACTTGACCTAAAGAAGACTTTCATGAAATGCAAATTTTTTAAGGCATAGAACTGGAGAAAATCAGGAATGTTCCAAAATCTGACAAAAATTCAAAATCAAAAATGTGATGAGCCACCTTAATTACGAATCTATAGCAAAATGAACTCCATCAATATATCCTCCAGAATTAGAGATAAAGAAAACAACTGGAACTGCTAGATGTACATCTTTTTGGACTTTTGAATTTGACAAAAATGTGCATCTCAGTACTAAAATATATGACAAAAGTGACGACTTTAATTTCAAAATTATTAATTTCGCTAACATGGACAGTAATTTTCCAACTTCGCCTTCTTACGAAATGTATGTTTCACAGTAACCTCGGTATTTTGTTGCTTGTTATGCGAGAGCTAGCACCAATTTACAAACTTTTTCATTAGGCATTGTTATCTCTGTGACCGCCTTATTAATCAAGACTTCAAATAACTTCCGTCTCATTAGATCATCAAAAAGTTCCTTAAAGATGCCAGTCCCCTGTGGAAGATTCTTTTTTACTTAATACAGGGATGATCATTTCTTTTAACTGTGTACGACTTTTCAAAAGCAATTACTCTTGAGTTACTACCGGACACTACCGCAATGAAAGGGGAAGTTTGGCGCGCCATTCAATCGGTTTAACTACCAGGTCAGAACCATCGCGGTTAACAATATTCTGTTTAACACCTTTTTTCTTTCTGTCCTTTGGATTACGACTCTTTGACGTTTCTGTTCAGTAATTTTGTCATTACCTCCATTTTAAGAAGTTGCGTTTCTTAAAACTTCAAGTGTTCATCTTAAAATATTGCAAAGTATCATACATTAGATATTATAGCACGAATATACTGATTTTTTTCTTCTGTCGTATTATAATATGGCTGGTCTAGTTTCCGCTCATAATGCTATGAATCATATTTTGCCAAAACACAATGAATAATAAGTTTCATAGATAGTAAAAGAATTTATTACATCGCTGCTTTCCTATCATTTCCCCATTTTCTGGAAGTTCAATAAATATAATTTTCGAAAGAAATCGAATTCAATTGTCAGTTCACATTGTTAAAGGCCCTCATATTATTCACATCAACTTATATTTTTTATTCATAAATGAGATTATTATAAAGTGAAGTAAATAAATCTTTCAAAAGAATGAATTAGTTCATCTAGTTAGAACTGAATTCTGATAAACCTATAAACGCTTTCCGATTTCTGTCCTTATTTTGCAATCAATCAACTGTTTGATGTAGTTTGCCTTTGTGTAAAATACAATGAAAGGATATAGAGTAAATGAAAATGAGACAAAGCCTCTACAAATACATGGTAGAAGTTATCAATGGAACAG
Organism: Modiolus philippinarum; assembly: GCA_002080025.1. Classification (NCBI taxonomy): domain Eukaryota; kingdom Metazoa; phylum Mollusca; class Bivalvia; order Mytilida; family Modiolidae; genus Modiolus; species Modiolus philippinarum. The sequence continues at coordinate 7,242 of MJUU01047470.1, read as the reverse complement.
CGTTTTTATTGTTGTTCCTCTTGAAGCTACCATGAGGCCTTCAACAATGAGCTTTGTATTTATGTTGGAAAACAATTGATAAACTTAAATCTCATGATCAACAGAAAATTTTGGTCATTCTACACATAAAAAGGCTCGATTCATATTTAAATCTGTTTAACACTACAACAAGTCAACGAGTGCAATCACCATTGGAAATTGTGATTAATTTTCTTACATATTGATATGGCATTCAACTCGAACACTCTATTCAGCATTTACTTAACAACAACGATATAGAAACAGACATCACTGTGGACTTACTCCTTTATGCTAACAGAACCTATTCTATTGACTTGAATATACAAATATTTGAATATGTTCAAAATACATTAATGACACTCACAGATTTGCTTAAAGTTATTTTTGCTGTGTTTGTTTATTTTGCATGATTTATTTGGTTTTTTGTATGTATAGTTAATTCATTTAATTCTTTATTATTTTTCTTTTTTTTATCTTAAAAAAAAACAAATCTTGATGTTCTTTAATCATGGTGCCATTGCATGTCTTAAGGTATTTTCCTTTGAATGTGATATTATCATAATTTATGAAGAGAGTAACTTGTGATTCTATTCATGGTTTTCAAAAAAACTTGATAATTGGGGGTTATTTTGCTGAATATTTTATTACTAGTTACTCAATTATTAAAACCCCCATTCTACTATCAATATTTGATTATCATTTTTTGTGATAAATATAAATTACTAAAGATTACCTTCTTTTCAAGTACTAACTTAATTTGTGATAAGGTTTTGATTACCTGATTCCTCGATACCTCCATGAGGAGCCTCACAAGTATTCATCTTTGTAAAATTTCCTGCTTGTATTTATGTTTTTGTTTATATCTAAATTTGTATACCTTTTGCATGTATTATGGGAGAGGGCTTGTATAGGCTTTGCCTGTTGCCCAATCCTTTTCTTTAATGAATAAAATAAGTTTAAAATCAAACACGAGTTGAATCTTGTGACCCACCTGGGCTCATCCCTTAAGGATTCAATTTAAGCATATCCTATTATGAGCCCTTTTTTTCATTTTTGCCATTTTTATTAACTGCAATATTTAACTATTTGGTGTTTTACCTATTCATTTTATCAGCGTACAATAGTTTCCATGGTTGCACGGTTTTCTGTCAAATATTGAAAATCGAAGTGATATAATTTTGTGTAAATACTTTTGTCAAATTAAGGATAAGGACTGACGTTCGTTACCATGTTCTGTAAGTTTTATATACCTTTATAAAAATTGCCTCCTAGTCGATGGCCATATTGCCGAAATATTGGGCAATGATTTAATTCTTTCTTCCTTTTGTCATTTTTAGTTGTTTTTCTATTTGTATATTTTTGTGTATTTTACTTTTTAATTGTGACCTACTTTGCCGTTTTTTTTCTATAGGTAATTTGGGGCCATTGCAAAACATTCAGTTATAGCGTTTGGCTGTTCGAGGGGAAATTGCAGAATAAAAATTTTCCTGTCAATGATGACCAAAATAAATGAAGTGTATCAGATAGTATATAAACTAAATGAATAGTTTATCAATATTTACTATGTGTAACTTTACACATATTTCAGAGGATAAAAAGATGCTGAAATTATAATGTTCAGAGATTTAGTAGAATATAATTCAGTTATTTCGTCACAATTTGCTAATGAGGCTATGAACGAATATAATATATAAACGAATATCACTAAAGGAAGGTTAATTTGTTGTTTGTAAATCTTGTGCAGATAAAGTTAATAAAAAACCATCTGCAGAAAATGACACTTGGGTAATTATGTTCAACAGAATATGGAAAACTGTTACTATCAATTTTGTTTCTGCAGATGATCATTCGACAACTTATATCTCATCATTTGAGTCAAAACTCTGCCCCAAAGGCTTCTAAGCCAAGGGTTTGTTCAGCCTATGTTAATGTCGTCCCTGAAGAAATTCTATGGCCGTCACTATGACATCGTTTAAAGATATGACGTGTTATTATGTCCCAAATGAAAGCGGACATTTTCAACTGAATTCACATCTTCCTGGATTTGATTACCGATTTTTACTTTTCTAGATTGACTCACTTAGAATGTGACGGGTGCTGTACACAGAGCAGAACATGCCTACCCTTCCGGACCATCTGATGCCGCTCTCGGTTTTTATGGGAGCTCATACTGTTAATTTTTGTTTTGTCTTCGCTAGCGATGTTTATGGAATCGATTTGTCATTGTTCATGTTCAAATACTAAAGTTTATACAAAAGTTTTTCCCAGATTATACCTTGGTACTGTTTGAGGGTTAGATATAAGTAACACGATTCATAGATTTTTACTGGTTTTGTCGTAGGGTTAGCAAATGGCATTAATCAATCAGATACAAAACAGTTCTTTTAAAATGTATGCATTATCGTGTGACGGGTGCTGTTGACAGAGCAGGACATGCTTACCCTTCCGGGGCACCTTATTTCACTCGGTTCTATTGGAGTTCACACTGTGTGTGTCTTGCTTTTTAATATTATGTTTTTAATTCTATGCTTTGTAGCCGTCTAATGTTATTGTTTTCTGTGTTCGCGTTTTGGCCATGTCTTTGGACTTTATCACTCGTATTCTACTGCCGTTGTTTGAAAAACCAAAAGTAATTAAAGGTGTACAAAACAATACAAAATCAATAAGGACAAACAACATATGAAGTCAAGATTCTAAGAAAGTAAAAGTATTGCTTACCTTAATGGCGTTGTTAAATCAATGTGTCCAGTGTTCATTTGTAATGGTAATGATGACATCAGTAGACAGGGGAACATATACTGATAAATGACAATGTAATTTGGAATGACTTTTGGTTTGATCTCATTACTGTCTGATAACACATTTTGCTGTCTCTAACAATAATTAATGCAGATTACAACGATATCAAACGAAGATAAAATATAGCCTTTTGTCAGAAAAGAAGAAGACGATTGTGAATTGACACTTAGATTAAATGTCCTATAAGTATTTTGGTAGGATCTTCATTTATCTTTTTTCATGGTATTATAATTATAAGAATAATGTGAATTATATGCCTGATAGAATTATAAGACTAGGATGAGTGTGAAAAAATGTAGAAATAATATGAAGGATATAAATCTTGCACCGTATTAATAAAAGAAAAGAAGGGCTAGAAAAATATCGATGCAATTTTATACTAATGTAAGAGCAAGTGTCAAAGTCAGCTACAAATTCTTAGCTTCGAATTATCGCTCTTTAGAAAGAATACCTTAAAGTAGTTGCTCTTTGGTTCCAATACAAAAAATATGCACTAACTAAATTCTTAAAGAATTGATATGTCGTTATACAAAAATGATATTCTTATACCCAAAATGAAGAAACGTTATTGAACGCTTATTACTGCTTATAGATAAAAGCAATTCTCTTTTTGATGCAAACATAATGTCAAGCTAACGCACAGGAAACTTTTCCATTGGATATCTTCGGTATGATTGTTACTTGATTTAGTTTTAGTTCGGATTGCGATTTACCAAACATGCTCTTAATTTCAATTCGGAAGATTGCCAATTCGACAACCTACCCGGTATGTGAACAAATAAAAGGATATGGAGTAAATGTGCATGGCACAAAATCCCTATAAATACATTGATGTGGCGTTGTTCGACAATTAGCAAAGAATTCCGCTCGGACCGGTGCTGGGGTTCGTCTTGAACCTACTATGAGGTATGAGCAAAGCTCATTGTTGAAGGCCTCATGGCGACTTCAAGATGAAGAACAGCTATAAAAGCGTTGTTCCTTTGCTTGTTTATACCATGTATTTGTAAGAATTTTGTTTCATGTACATTTACTCCATAACCTTTCATTCGTCATGGTAATATTAAGCAAATGGAACAACGCCATTATTGTTGTTCTTTATCTCGAAATCACCATGAGGCCTTCAACAAAGAGCAAACACTCCAACCCCATAGTAAGTTCAACATGGCCCCTAGCAACAGCCTGAGCGGAATTCACTTGCTAAATATTGCACAATGCTTCATCCATGTACCATTTTGTCAGGGATGCGGGTTCGTCAACAAGCATCTTATGTTAGATAAAATCAAACATTCGGGTGATCCAAAATAAAAAAAAAACATATGAAAGAGTTGATAAAGAAAAAATAATGTGAAGGGAGGAAGAATAGAGTTTCTGCACGGGGAAGTATAAAATTTCTATATTGACTTTATAAATGATCGGTTTTTGGGCCAACATCGAGGAAGCTTACGATCTTGGCTTGTAGTAGCGTATCTCAAAAGCATTCACTGTCGTGTATGGCGTATCCTAAAACATGCACATCACTCTTCTAATTCTGAAGAAGTAAAATGTGACCGACCTCGTTTCGACGCTTTTATGTTAGACAAGCTTGACATCGATTCTGAAATACCATAATAAGCCTTTCAATCAGCGCCATTTAACTCAATAACACAATTTTTCATTTTAGCTTATCAACTACAATATGCTCAAGTGCCAACATAAGTGAAACACTTACTTCTGTCAAGTAACCTACCTTTTCCGTTAAGAATACAGCTCTTTCGAATAAAACAAATATTTATCAAAATTTTTATTGATGTTATTCAAAAATGACCTGGTTTCTGTTCCAAAGCTTTGATTAACATTTGATTTGAATGCAAATTAACCGTGCTGTTCAATGACAGGTTCCCACTCCAATTTAAGGTAGCAGACCCGGGGTACCCCCAAAATTTTCCAGATTCATTTTTTTAATTTGCAGTATGAAACAAATATGCATTAATATACTTCGAGAAAAAAATATGGAACAAGTTTCACCCTGGGGTTTTCGACTTATAGCTCACAGAAACACACCTATCTTATGAGTCTTAAATTCTGCTCAGAAATCAACATTAGGCATAACAATATTACTGCACTGTATATAAATAAGAATCGACATAAATTTGCCCCCTTCACAGAAACTTGTAGATTTAAATACAAGATACTTAAAATCACAGTGATGCCTTTAGTGTTGGCCACTCTGTTCGGTAATTTTGTTATTACCCTCATTTGGATTACAAAAAATACATCATCAAAACATGGCAGAAAACACAGCTTCGTTCAATTTCTTCTAGATGAAAAAAAAACTCTAATTCATAAAAAAACTGGGAAATGAAAGATCCTCCACATGTATAACTTATATCAAAATTCCATAAAATTCAACCTACCAATTTTTTTACAATTTTAAGAAAACGACGTAAAACCTATTAATATTCTTTTCCCCTGAACGTCAAGTAGAAAGAATTACCCCCCTTGTCAAATATCTGACTTTCATTAAATTTAATATTCTAAGATACTTTTCAAAACCTGGATATGTAAAGTTGGTATCATGAAGTGTTTTATTAAAGGAATGTACTTTCATGCTAAGATGAATATTTCATTTCTCTTAATGATAAATGTTATAAATCTTGTGTTATTTATACCAATCACAACAAGTATTTTTTATGTAAAAAGGAGTTATCCCCCCAACCTAGGTCCTCTACATTAAGTTCATCGTTCTTTCGGTAGAGTTATTCATGCAGGATAATAGTTTAAAGTAAGTGACACTCGAACCATCAGTCTAAAATGAACAATCCATGGACAATGGCAACGTCGGAAAAACAAAGAAACAAAGACATAACATAAGCACGGCACAGAAAAGAAAATAAAGACACACACATATACAAAAATGAACAACACGGACCCAATCAAAAACCATGGTTGAGATCAGGTGCTCCGGTAGAGTAAGTGGGGTGAATATAAAGTGTGAAGACACAAAAGTTTTAATGCCGTTTCAATACTGTTACTGTGTGACAATGATCTGGAATTTAAGATGTAAAAAAATCTTATAGAGATCCTCAAAATTCACATTTCATTATCATCTTCTTTGAAAAGCAAAGATCACAATATATATTTGTAAGTCCCCTTTTACAGCTGGTTAGATGGATTTAACCATAAATATGTTTTTAGAACATTTCTTCTGCTGTTGTTTGTATGGGCATTTTTGTAGTTTTTGGTTCCCAGTACAAATAGATTCCATCCATGGTAGAAATCCCAAAGGAAAAGACAACAGATTTAAGATTCTGTAACATCTCCTTCTCAGATAGCGTACTTGGTGTGTAGTTTTGATTGCCTTAGGAAGTGCAAATGCTCAATCCTTACTTTAAACAGTCGATTTGATGATTTTTGAAAACATAACAAAATGTACATGTCTATTATGCACCTTGGGTATTTTAATATGTAAGATTGACATTATTAGGGAATTATCCACAGAAACAACGGTTTGTTATTAATGAAGTGAAAGTATCTGGGAACATCATTTTTTAATTAGTTTTGCTGAAGTAACCATTGAAACTCAACAGCTATAAATAGTCATACAGCTACATTTTGTACTGACTACTTTTTCATCACAAAATTGCTTGTAATCTTGTATAAATTTGATCTCCCTTTGGCTAAACGCCTTCTATTAGAGCATAAGTTGCTATTTATGACTGACTAGTATATGAATATCAATTGGTTTCGCGTTAAAAGTTATCATTACGTCTCAAATAGTAACGCATTAACAGACCCGTCACAGCAAACCTAATATGATAAAGTATCTCCTCAGACACACAAGGATGTTCTTAACAACTTAATATCATCCCTGCGTCAAATTGTCATTGATTATTATTTGATTTAGTTGATGCATGTGTCCCAACAATTGCTTTATATTGAAAGTATTGATATTTATGTAAAAAAATTAAGCATTTGTTAAAAGAATTTTTTGTAATAAGCTTTTTAAAGAGATTGGTCTTGTCACATAATGTGAAGTAGCTGCCCATAATGTACAAAAAAGAGAATTGTGTTAAGTATTATCAAGGAATCAAACAAAGAATAAGATAATAATAACCGACAATTGTTGTAAACAAAAAAATATACACATAGTTTGAGTAACAAGCATACTATTTCTGTTATTTTTGAAGTGATTGAAAAGGAAATGAGGCAATAATTAAAGTTGTCCACATGTGGTTGGCCATTTGAGAAAACATTTTGCACCAAAAACAACATATACAATAGACAATAGGGAATAAATACTATTTTCAATACACGGTCCTCAATATAGGCAAAAAACCCTCATTTGAGCATATCCATTTTTTCTTACATATCAACACATTTATTAAGATTAATGCATAAGAACCAGTCACTGAAGAAATCCTGCAAACTAATTTTGTTTTGAAC
>MJUU01047469.1:32159-43317 GCA_002080025.1 Modiolus philippinarum | reverse complement strand
TAATTATAATGGCTTTAAAAAACATATTCATTACTTTTTGAAAAAAATCAAGTTATTTAAAATTCTTCTAAACAATCTTGTATTTTTTTTCAATAGCTTGTTATCAAGCTTATATTCACTATTCTTTTCCTATATTCTCTAACAAACAAAAGAAAAATATTGATTTCATTGCTTTTCTGTTCTGAAACATAATATGCTTTATAAATACTAAAGGCTAACACAGTTAAGAAATAATTGAAACAGTAATAATTTTTATTAAAAATTTTATAACCAAAGACTAAATGTTTTAAAGAAACTTTTATTTCAAAATTGACCCTTTTCATAATATTTTCTATTTGTACCCAAAAATTCCTCAATTGCTTACACAATATAAAAAAGTGTTCACAATCCTCTTCAATTTTACAACAATTACAAAGTCTATTTTCAACTTGAAAAGTAATGACTTATTCGGTAATATATACTGCAATAGTTTCCATCGAAATATTTTTAATCTGTTTCCTGTTAAAGATTCAAATATAAAGACATTCGTGTTTTTTAAACAATAGATTGTTTTCTAGAGAAAAAAGTCTAGACCAATAATTAACTCCAATTGGAGATACAAAAGATATATCCATAAAAAAATAAACAAAACTGTTTACCTGTAATCACTGTTATCTCCAAATTAAACAAAACCAATTTTGTTAACCCCCTTTTTATGTTCAATTTACTATTTCTTGACTGATCTGATTTCAGAATAGTTATCCATTCTTTTGGTAAAGCTTTCATCAATTTAAGATATTCTATGAAAAAAAATCTTTTAATTTTCTCATACAATTACTCCTGCTTTGTTTAAAATATCATTGACATATATAATGCCACTTTCTATCCAATCTTTAAACAATATACTTTTGTTATCAGTTTTTATAAATTTATTTCCCCATATTACCTTTTTTCTTACTTCCCTAAAGTTTAAAGGATTTTCTGTTTGCCCTCCCCCGACTTCTATCCAAAATTTTAAAATGTCTTTATAAAAATCATGCATATCTTTCTATTCTTGCATCAAATGGTTGAAAAATTTATATTCATTTGAAATATAAGCCAATTCTGTCCGAACTTATCAAAATATTTTCTTGGAATTAATTTCCAATTTGCTATCGATATTAATCATTTGAAGACCCCCTTTATTGTATTCTCCTATGATCGTCTGTCGTTTGACTTTAACCCGTTTTCCACCCCAAATAAACTTAAAACATTGTGATTCTATCTCTTTTATGATTTTTGTTAATCAGTGTAAGGACTATCCACATAATGTGATGTTTCTTGTAATGACATAGACAAAAACTGGACATTTATTATACACTAGGATGACTCATCTGCTGGTGGACTGTTAGTCCCCGAGGGTGTTCACCAACCCAGTAGTCAATACTTCGGTGCTGACCCGAAAACCGATTGTTTTTAAACTTACAATATCTAAATTTTGCAAAATTATGTTAAAAACTAAGGAGTATCTCCCTCATGCATAGCTCTGTCCTTAGCTGCATTTGGCTTTTTTCTATTTAGACCTTTTTGGTTATTTGTTCTCCATTAGCTTTAACATATTTTTCGGTTAATGTACTTCCAAATGTTTGGTTTGATCTGCACTGATGAGACATAAGTTGTCGAAATGCAGAAAAAAGATTATCAGTCACTTCGGTATTTTGTTATTCATAAAGTGTTCATTGTTCATGTTTTTCTGTTAATGCTAATATTTGCAATTTAAAAAAATGAATATAAAGGATAATTGGGTAAATAATGTTGTGCTAACTGACACATTTTGCTACAAAATATACTTACTACCTCTTGAGGAAAAGTTCTATTCACAACAAGCCTGGAGTCAATTACATTGCAATATTATGCATTACATTACTATTGCTTGGAAAATTTTAAAATACGTGACCATTACCATTACCAATTATTTTTCAAGTATTGTATTGCATTACCATTACTTGAGAATGCATTACATTACATTACACGAGGAAGTTTAAAATATGATATGTTAATGTTGTTCAAATAACAAAATACCGAAGTTACTGTAAATTTAATTTCTGCATATGCGCATGTCGACAACTTATGTCTCTTCAGTGCAGATCAAACCAAAAACATTTGGAAATCCATATACCGAAACATGTATAAAATCTGATAAAGAACAAATCACCAATATGATCTAAATAGGAAAACCAAATACTAAGTATTAGCTAAGGACAGAGCTATGCAATAGGGAGATACTCCTCATTTTTCAAACAAAATTTTCTTCAATTTAGATATTGCAACTTTTCAAATTAAATTGGTTTTCGGTCCAGCACCGAAGTACTGGCTACTGGTTTCATGAATACACTCGAGGACTAACAGTGCACCAGCAGAGGCATCGACCCAGCGGCAATAAATAACAAAAATACCGAAGTTACTGTAAATCTGATTTCTGCATATGCGCATTGGACAACTTCTGCCTCTTCAAATTTATGCCAGATAATATCTCCAGGCTGGTGAGTGAATAGGGTCTCTGAAATAACAAATGAAATTTTAATTTCATCAAGAATGACCCTTTTAGAATTTTTAAAGGTTTTCAGTGAATGGCGGTAAAGTTTGAAATGTTTACATAGTGGGTCTGTTTGACACAGTATACTGTAAACGTGGAAATTTTCGCGTGGGGGTAATTTTCGCTTATTTCGCGTTTCGAAATTTTACGCGAATATTACCCACACGCGAATACTTTTAAAATCAAGCATTTGATAATTAAATTTCAAATATCCGCGAAAATTTCTACCACGCGAAAGGTTCGGGTATGACACTTCGCGAAATTAACCCCCGCGAAAATATCCACGGTTTGAAAGGGAATTGGTCATCAAAATATCTCACACTTGAATGATGATATAACTTCACTTTTCTTATATGGTTTTTGTTTGAAATTAGTACATTTTCTGAAAATATTTCTATTCCCCCCCCGGAAAAATAATAAGTACCACGCTACCTATAAAGTAGGTGAGAACCGAACCGTCTGTCAAAAAACGAACTATTCCAGAGACAACGGACACATCGGGTACACGAAAAACATTTAACCACATGAATACGGGACAGAAAAGAAAAATAAAAACACACATACAGATGAACAACACGGACCCGATAAAAACCATGGGTAACATCAGTTGTATCGGTAGAATAAGCATCTCCTGCTTCTTATAAAGAACCCGCCGTGTTGAACATGTTACCTTCAACAGTAAAGTCAAATCCGGTAAAGGGAAAGCAAAGCTTAGTTGTAAAGAAAAAGGTCTGTTGTCATCTGATTCCCCATAGCGGTCCAAAAGATCGTGATGTCGACCGTAAACGTCTGTAGTGTTACTTTAAGTTTTTTGTAACATAGTCTTGCATAGGTAGTCTATTTGTAAGCAACCGATGCTCTATGGAAAAAGTCACTGTATCGACCACAAACCCTTGTGTAGCGAATGAGTTGCGAGATGTAAACTTCATTTGCTGGGACTTTTGGAATGTTGCTACAAAGAAAAGGGAAGTCGACTATTGGGAAAGTGAAGCTTGTCATACAGCCTAGCTTGTAGTGTACCTCTATTGTCAATTACAAGATGAAGGCCAAGGAACGAGATCGATGTGGAAGCATCTGTAGTATCCTTAATTTCGAGCTCTTTGGGATAGATAAGATGAAGAAAATCTCCAAAGCAAGTGTTCATTCATAAAATATCATCTTTATAACAGAAGCTGAAATTAAAAGGCTGGGCCAGTTTTTTTATATTTATTTTGGAGAGGCCCTTCAATGAATTCAGCCTCATAAGAGTGGAGAAACAGATCGGCTACAAGGGATGCAAAATTTGTGCCTTTTGGAATAACAATGTTTGTTGAAAACTGGACAAATACATTGTCGATCAGAAACTAACTCTGTGTATCAAGGTCTTCATCTTGTTCACGTTTAATGCAGTTTCCAGAGTAGTCACAATGCTTTTGACAGTTTTATCTATAAAACACTTAAAAATACTATTTCCTATTTCCATTTCGGAAGCCGAGAAAGTGTGAAGCAAAATCGGAGCAGAATGTCTTCCCATTTTTGCTAAACTGAGTGATACAACATTTATAATAAGAAGGATCAAAATTCTATTCCAAATTCCATTTCAATTGTACGTTTTGTCTTCAAATAATTGGCAAAGGCTTCTGAAGATTTATGTGCATGAGTATTTTTAGTTCCCTATACCATCAGCCTTGGATTTGGTTAAAACATTTAGTCCTTCCTTTAATCCTAAAAATTCCATTTTAATTGTAAGTTTTGTCTTTAAATAGTTGAGAAAGCCAACTAAAGATTAATATGCATCGGTGGTGTTTAGTTCTCTATGCCATAAGCATAATTATGGTTACAATATTTTGTCCTTGTTTCAGCTTGACAATTCTTTCAACGATATTTAAAAGAGAAAGGCTGCAATGACAAATTAAATGAATAAATTGACAGGTACAATACTTATAGATGAACAAAATTATAGTTTACTCTAAAGTAGCTATGCATTTAATTACAGTCAGAAAATAGTTTACTTTTTTCTTTGATCACTTTAGCATTTTCACTTGGCAATGTTAATAAAATCATATGTACTTTTCCCTTCCAGAACACATTTAATATAACTCATAAATGTCCATTCGTTATGATTATATGATAATAATTGCACATGTTTCTATTCAAAATACATCATTTCCTTTATAAATACTGTCGTTATTCAATAGCATATACATATGCATAATAATAATAAATTCTATCTTTAATAAAAAATCAGATTACAGTATAATTGTTTCAATAGTCATCACTCTGCTTATAAATGTTCTGAAAGATTTAATAATGCCTAAATGGAATTATTTTCATGTGAGAGTTTTAATCTTATTTTTTAAATAAACAAGCTTTAAGTCTGTAAAATTCCTCTCGGTAGACTGTCCTTCAAGTACAAAAGCACTTATAATTTTATGTATTTTTGTAAATGCTGTCTGACTTTTGAATTAAAAATTTCATAAATAAGTATTATCAATAAACGGTGAATTCTGAAGCAATTTTGAAAAGAATCCTTTGTTCATATATCAAGAAACCTCCACTCTGTTTTATTATTTGTGCTGGTATCGTATTTTATTGACTAAAGTACAGAATATAAAAGAAAGCGTCATATTCCAAAGTTGAATATTCATAGGAACTGTTCGCCTAGGAATATCTATCCTGTTTTAATTTTAAAGAACAGTTTCTCGATAAACACCAAATAGCATATATAATTGTAAATGTGTTCGTTTTCAATTAAATTCAAATTTTACTTCATACATGTGTATATATTCCAAATTAATCGTTATAAACATAAAAGAATTTGATTACACAACATTCTTATCACTGAGTAAGTGAGAACCGAACCATCAGTTAAAAGAACGAACAAAATTCAATAACAACTACTATGAAGTGAAAGAAAAGTATTTCATATTTTTCTACGGCAAATTCTGTCTTTTAAAAGAGGTAAATATACATTGCAGTAATTACATTCAAATGAACCAAGTCAGTGGAAGCCCATTCCGGTAGAAAGTCAGCCTTATGATTTGGTGTGTTATACTTTGGGAGTTTAAAAAAAATCTCATTTTTAACGATTTTGTGAATGGACAGCACAATAGTATCTTTTTAACTAAGAAGTATAAAGGCTAATGTATAACTGCTGTTAAAACATGTACAAATATTTGATATTCTACAATATATTTAAATCATGCAATACTGTTTGTTATAAATAAAGTAAACAACATCAACAAAAATATCACAGATCAGTAGAATGGCTATTTCGGATGTGTTCAGTAAATGTCCACCAGCTATAACTTAATAAATAAACTGTACATACCACAGATAATTACTCTTACCAGAGTCACTTGTTTTTTGTCCAAAAAATAAATGAAATGCCATACTCATAATATTTACGTGTTGATACTAAAATTATAATATCTCTTACCAGGGTCTTACCCAGTGGTCAATGCCCTACAAACAATAATATAATGCACACAAGCGTTCATATATGATTAAAAATAATAAAGGGAGTAGGAGTGTCAGATTTCAGAAGCATTCGATATCCTCGGGTTTTATCAATTCAAACAGGGTTAAATTTTGTTGCACATGTCTCATATTTTTTTTGGTCATAGGTCACTTTAAAATGTATAAAAAAGACAATGTATAAAATTTTATAGACTTCCAATTATTTTTTCAAATATTTCAAGGCATATAAACAGCTAATGAAAATTGAAGGAAAACTCTAGAGAGAACTGTTTTCCGCGAAAATTTTGACGTCTTATCTCTAAAACATTCTTACATGGATTTCCAATTTTTTTTCATGTTTTTCTATTAGCAAAGTTCTACAAAACAAAAGGTCAGTATTTTAATTCTAATGACAAAAGTTCTGACACTCGTACTTCCTAAAAGTAAAGTTCTCATATGATTCGGTCATTTAATCCATGCTTTACTTAATATATTTTACTGAACAGCATTTTATACAAATGAATTGGACAAAATAAGAGCAAGAGCAAAATCATAATTTCACTCGGCTAAAAAGGTCCGTACAATTAAATATACAATAGTATAATATTTTACGAAAGGATATGGGGTAAATGAACATGAGACCATAACACATATGTTAACCCCAACTGCAATAATTTTAATGAGCTGTATGGCCATTTCGGAAATTAATTCCTCATCAGCAGCACTAGAACCCAAACAAAGGAAATCCATAATTTCAAAAAATGTTTAAAATGCATAAAACCAAACGAAATCCGAATAATCAGTAATATCAAATACAGCTAAGGATGAAACTACGATGGAGGGAGTTAATCCTTAGGTTTTAGAATTTAGAAATTTAGATAAAAGTAATTGAACAAAGTGTACACATGAGATATTATCTCATGTACAAGTACACCAATTTACTCAAATTATAATATAAAACCAGCAACAAACGGGATTGTGCGAAAAAAAAAATGAAAACAACAAACGTGAATCACAAAGCGGAATACGTATTATCAGTAATCACACATATACCAGTAAAGCTTGTATATAATTTACAACGAACAAAATACACCGAAGAGGTAGACAGGAAACAATTATTGAAAAAAGAGGTTTGAGGCTAAGGATGAGATGTATAGACCGTTAAGTCTTTTAATTTGAATATTTTTTGTTTAACAAAAAATTACCAAATAGCAATAGTATGGTTTCAACTTTTTTACTAATTCAATTCAACTGAGGGAGGTTTTTATTTTATTTTTTGCCTCTCTGTATCAATTGCACGTTATACTTGTAATTCGTGGCAAGATTTTTATGCTGGAGTTGTAGATGACTTTTTATAGTTCCTATAATATGTTATTGCTTTTTCGATGTGCCTTTGATTTATCTGCAGTTAACTGTGATTAACGTTACTTAGAAATGCCCTTGCTTGTCAAAACAAAGCATAGACGTCACAAGCAAATAGAATTCAAAAACATTGCATCACGGAAAAATATGAAAAATTCAAGAGAAATGATGACTCGGAAGAATTGTATATCCATGGCTATTTTCGAATCTCGTTATGAAATTTCAAATATAAAAAAAACTCTCCACGGTCTCGTTAATAATATTTTGAATTTACATAACTCAAAAATATATATCCAGTGATATATATTTCTATATTTAAAAAAACTGTAAATGCCTATTTCATTTTTCTACAATTTAAAAGAAAATTTCAAACAAAGATAAAAAAAATTGATATCACAGATATGTTCTTTTCGTTTGTGCCCAGTTTATTGATATCGCAAAAATAACACAAGTTAATGGGTTGATGTCCATTGAGTTAATGCCCCACTTAAAAAAAATAAAATTTATATGTAACAAGTATAGACGTAAAAATATGTGTAAAACTGAGATTGAAAAAAATACCCTTATTGTTATTTTTATTCAAACAAAATTGAAAGCCTTTTTTAGTGACTAAGAGGATAATACAAAGTTGCTGGATATATTTACACTTCCATTATTCGGCACATAAAATTCCCATCATAAGAACAAAAAAATGGAATGAAACTGCTTTTCTTCTGTTATATATTCATACATAACTCGGAATTCTATTAATAGGCTAAGTTCTTCTTTTAAAGCAAGTAAGCGTATCGGGTAAACGACACTTTTCTGAAACGAAGACAACAGGTTTCTTCAGATGATCTTAAACCCAGTTCGAACCACTACTGCTATAAAATAACTAGTATTTTCTAGTCAAATATGAAATTTGATATTTGCTTTTTTGTCCATACAATGTAGATCCATTTCAATTTTCTGATCTTCTATGTCTTCTCGCAGTTTTATATTTATCCATCTGCCCTCTGGAATTTCTGTACAAGTAGCATTCCATGTTGATTGGCACAACAGTTTGAAAGAAGGGTACTGACACAAAAACACTTTCGTCTCTTTATGGTACGATATTTTTTCTAACTTAATATGCTGAAATGAGTTTGGGATAACATATGTTTTGTCATTCCATACTTCAAAGGAAACTCCAGCTGCAAAAGACAATATTACTGTATATACCCAATAGTTTGATCTGACAGAAATCTATTTATTTGGTCCAAAAATTTGTCATAGGATAGAAAAAAGAAGGGAAATGGGGAGTGTGTCAAAGAGACAACGACCCAAATGGGAGTAATAACAACTCAAAGCCACCATAAGATCTTCAATGAACGGTGAGGAAACCCCACACCCAACGGCAGGTCGGAGTCGGCCCCGACATAAAGAGTAATCAAGTTCAGCGAAATAAACATCATCCTAGACTTCTATAGACATAAAGTAAACTAACTAGAAAACAGACAAGACACACAAAGGCTTAATAAATTTCCTGACTTAGGACAGGCGCAAACCTGCTGCGACGGGTTAAACTAGTTTTATTAGGCCGAAACCTTCCCCCTAGCCGATGTGATAAATAAAAATACAATAGTAACAACAGTAAAATTCAGTTAGCAACAGAACTGAGTCAGTTGTGAAAAATTAAACTGAAAGAACGAAATATACGGACATAAACATGAAATCACAAAAGACTACTAGCAGTTAACTGACATGCCAGCTCCAGACCCATTACCAACTGACAAATTATGTACCCTCAGTATACAGCTTCCACCAAGATCCCTTCCTGTGAGGAGTTTAGCATAATGATTTCATGCATATTCCGGAATACATAACCCGTGTCCATGCAATAGATTTTAGAAATTTAGAATGTGTTTAGTTAAAATGCAAAGACCCTATAAAAAATCAATGATAATACTAAAGAAGGCCATACGTAATAACTTGACGACAATACCGTAATTATAACCCTTGTGAATTAGACGATTTAAAGGATTTATAAGTTTAATGGCGAGTTGAAGTATTTTTACTCGACTTATGGAAAACATAACCGTAAAGTAAGATATGTGAAATACCAGCCTTGATTAGATGTTTACAGGTTGCATTGTATTTATGAACTAAGTCTTATATCGATGATAGAATTTATGAAAGGTTTTAACCAGTTTATGATAACGAAAACCCTGGTGTAATAGTTTTTGAATTATGAAAAGATTCCGTTCATTAAAATCGCAAATGTTATTACATACTCCAGCAAATTGAACAAGTTGAGATATGTAAACACCATATGATGGCTATAATGGAACATCGCCATCCAGAAATGGATAATTAACTATGGGAAAAGAAAAATTGTCCCTTTCATCATAAATTTTAGTATCGAATTATCTAATTAGGAGTATGAGTGTCAGAGTTAATGTAATAAGAAAATTAGGCTTAGATTTCAAAGAGCTTTGTACGTAGATTAATTTAAGTAAAAAGAATCTTAGATTCATGTTCTTATTTAAGATACATGCCACAAAATTTGGCGGTAAAGGAGTTTCCTTTCATTTTCATCACTTAATAATAGTTTTTTTTTTCATTATTGGTTTTTAAAAACCACGAATAATTGCAGTTTGAGAAAAAAAGATTCCGCTCAAATATGCAATAACATCATGACGGTAAAACTTTTCGCTGAATGAGAAGCATAAATCATTGGTGAAAATAATAGCTCTCAAATTTAATTAGATTTCGTACAAAGCGAAATAGCTCTACTCCATTTCTATTGCTCGTATTACATGTAAATATTTTTGCATTTAAAATGACATTTAGCTATCAATTTAGATAATATAGTAAGGTTTTTGGCTCATTTTAAACCAAGTTTTATGTCAGGAGGTGTTTTTATGGAAATTAACTTTGGTCAAACAAAAACAAAAACATGATTTATTTTATCAAGATGTTATTATTCGCCGCCAGGAGGCGGCGAATATATTTGATACGATATTTTGAAACTTCAGTGGAGGAGCACGTGACCAGGAGCAGTTGTTTGTTTTCCATTAGAATCGATCTAATGTGTCCTAATCTTTTACAATGAAGATACCTTTCAATAAGATAGGAAATATTTTTAAATTACTTATTCAAGAAAATTGTTTACAAAATTATTAATTTAATTTTCATTCATATTATAACTAATGTGAAAGGGAAATCAATAAGACAAGGGAGACGGGTTACGCTTGCTTGACTTTTCTGTTACATGTCCGGAGGAGTGTGTCTGGATATCATGATGCAGATGCATGATTACCTTAATTGCAATGGTTTTCAAGTTGGGGGTTGCATATTGTTTCCAATTATTATTGTTATGATAACTATTAATTTTTGGTTGTTCATAAAAAAAAAATAATAAAAAAATGATAAATACATAAAGCGAGAACCAGCGTATCCGGCACAATCTTTTTACCAAACACGTGTGCCTCAGATATGGGTAATTGATATAGGTCAACATTAGTGAGAGTGAAAACAAAAGAAAATCTGTCGAAGTGGGTCATGATAGCGTGCTTTGGATCCCGATCATTTTAACAAAAATAACAAAAATCATAAAAATGGAACAGTTAATAAAATGAATTAAAACCAAACAATAACAATAATGACCTTCAATCATCTTTGAAATACCATCAAGTATAAACACGGGTCAAATTGCTTGACTGCTGTGTAATGATTACTGTTACAGCTGTACTAGTTCTACACTATAAATTATCTCAAATGCCTAAAATCTAAATTACTCTATTGGCAATTACTAAGCAAATATATAAAATAAGCTGTTGACTG
>MJUU01047468.1:228186-255604 GCA_002080025.1 Modiolus philippinarum | reverse complement strand
AAAAATAAAAATAAAAATAAATATAAAAAACACCGCGACGAACAAAAAGCCACAAGATAACTATTAAAAAGGTAGCCAAAATAAAAAAGATATACATATTCATGAGGAACCAGTATATATCAATCTTTCAATACTCTGTTATGATAGGTTTTATTCTAATTTAAGTCTAAACGAAGAGTTTATTGTTCTTCACATTGGAAATTAATCTGAAGAAAAGGTACTTTTAGTAATATGTAAAGTAGAATATTTACAAAGCAGTAGTGGTTATGGTTTTGTCTGTTAATAAAGTTTCCATATTACGGTCCCTCATCTGGCCAAATGGCTTCACTTCTGTATCACTACTTTATTGACTTTCTTTGGGAATTTAGTTGAAAGCTTAATTATTACTTCTCTGGTTTTGAGAATAGATAATCATATTACTTTTTGACCAATCAAAATTTAAGAGTCTAAACCTTTGTTTGCTCATCTCTACTTTTATTACGGTTTTCATTGTCATTAAGCAATTTGAACCTAGAAGGAATAGAAAAAAAAACATGTTATTTTTAGAAACGTGATGTAAGTTTCTGCTTGCAGCAACGTTGGAACATTTCGACAGTCAGTTAGAGTAGATGCACTTCTAAATGTCTCTAGAGACTTAATCTGCAAACATTACCTAAAACCATTTAATTTCATCCTTGATACCATATGACAATATTGTGCAACTTACGTTGTATTGTCAAAAGAAAAAGGTTTTCCGGCTTCGAAGGAAGAACATTTATATGCACCGAACACTCAAAATTTTGTAATAATTAAATGATATTGTATGCAACCAAATTACTACTGAAATCTGTTTTATTATGACAAATATATTTTGTATCTTCTGTTGATAACTATAGCTCCAATGTCCCACATTCGAGAAATTTGAAAGGCAATACATTTTTACTGTCACTTGTCGAATATTTTGACGCTGAATCAAAAAATATATCTATATTTAACCATTCAAAATTATTTCCTATATTTGCCTGTGTATCAATTAATCAAAATATAACAGTTACATTTGCATTAATTTATTAGCAAAAATTACTCTTTTAATTATTACAAAATTCGGTCTGCCATTTTCATCAAGTCTGTGTTTTCATTTATCAAAAATGAAATAAAATACTTAGTTTTAAGTCTTTCTGTTATTATTAGTTTTTTTATAAGTAATGCACATTTGCAGGATAGAAATATTATAAATGTTAAAGGTTTTTAATCTCCCCTCCCTGTTCCGTCAAAACAATTTCAGTCTTTTTGTTCCAGTCCTCATTAAATGGGATATACATTACCAATTTCACAGAAAAAATGTATGTATATGTTTATCTTACATTAAGTTTGGAGAAGTGTATAAAGACATCCCTTAAAAAATAAAGCAACTGACCACTGATGAGAGTAACCAATAATTAAAATTAGGATACAAACATAATATTATTATAATACCTTAAGGGAATATGAGTGTCAGATTTCAAAAGCAATTGATATCCTCGGCTTTTATCCATTCAAACAGGGAAAAACATTTTTGCACAAGTGTCATATTTTCTTGGTTATAGGTCACTGTAAAATGCATAAAATAGCCGATGTACAATATTTGTTCAACTTTCAATTATATTTTCATATATTTTAAGGCATATAAACAGCTAATGGAAATTGAAGGAAAAATCTAGAGAGAACTGTTTCCCGCCAAAATTTTGATGTCGTATATCTAAAAAATTCTTACGTGGATTTTCAAAATTTTTTGCTCATGTTGCTCTTTTAGAAAAGCTCTTCAAAATAAAAGGCCAGCCTTTTAATTCTAATTTCAAAATTTCTGACACTCATACTCCCTTAATGTTATCTAAGAAAGCAGGTACAATATCACCGGTAAATTGTTAATTGTTAAGTCCTGATTTGGTAGATACACTTTTAAAAAAGGCTTATTAATCTGGTTTTATGGCACTCTAATCTTCCCTTTGTACCGTGTTTGAGTCCGGTAGCCACTTAATAACAATTGCGATTGAAAAGGCAAAGACAAATGAAAAAATATGTTCTTTTCGTACTAAGTAAAAAAATAATTTTTAATTTTAGAACGGACGAAAACTTCAATTTTTTCCACCATTAACAGATATGAGAACCTATTTGATGATGGTATGATCATTCGAGACGGGTTTTTTTGCCCGGAATAATATGGCTGCTATGGAGATTGCTATGCCTAAAGAGAAAGTCCAAATAATTTGAATGAATCTCGTGTAACGGCTCCATTCTATACCATTCAGGAAAAGTAAGATTCTTGCTGTCCATGTAAGGTAAATTGATCCCCTCAATGATATATAAAAAAATAGTACGTAAAAACGCAGAATAAATAAGTTATAAATTCCGAATTGGGCAGCGATGATCAAACACTCATCGAAGGTTATAACTCTTTATTTAAATGTGAATAACATTACTAGTATAAATAATTATTACACTAACGCCTATCAGGGGAACATTTGTTTTAGTTGCTTGTTACTTGTCTGATTTCAAATTGATATGAATATAAAGTGTAAAGATTACAAATAACATTTAATTAAATCATTAAATAACAAAATACCGAAGTTACTGTGAACATTGTTTCTGCATATGCACAATCCGACAACTTATGTCTCTTCAGTGCAGATAAACTCCGATAGAACGTTGCAAAACGTATATATACATTATTATTAATTTATACATCTTTACAATGTTTCCACAAAAAAAAATGATATAAAATATAAAAAATAATAAATAAATAAAAATAAATAAAATAAAAATAAAAAGTGAAGCAAAACTATGACGTTATAATAATGTAGCAGATAGACAACAAAATTTCTATTTGCGCGGTTCAAATGAAGCCGTCTCATTCAAGTCAATTACCTACCCAGCTTTGCGATTTGTGCATTACAGTTAAATAATGATATACTAAATAAAGGATTTGAAGAAACATCCAAATACTCGAATGAGAATGGCATGTGACACGTTTGGTCTTCAGTTAGTATACGCTTTTTATTTAGACAGAAATTGGTTCTCATGCTCGACAAGAATTTAAGATTAGTGGCATCTTTCACTCTTGTGAGAAATTCTACGTCTTTTACTCTCAGTTTTCTACACTAGGGAAAATACTGTTCTCACATTCATGGAATATATCCTATATAAATGATCTCCTGTATGAGCCTATTTTTCTTTCATTTTAACCCACGATTTCTTTTGAAATGCCTGTACCAAGTCAGGACTATTGCGGTTAATAATTTTGTCGGTGGTCTCCACCTGATTTGTCTCTTTGTCTCATGGACTTCGGCTCTTGTCAACTCTGTTTGGCAGTTTTGTTATCACCCCCATTTTCCTCTTGTTAACACAGGTGTTTAAGGTAGATATAGACAGTAATATTTAAATCCATGAGATTTTGTTGTAAGTCGGCACAATTGAAGAACCAAGTCTACTAACCCGAAATCTGTAATAAAAATTATGGGTCACCATGCTTTGAGATCAATGTTTGCTCATTTTTAGCCATTTTGTCAGCCAAATTTACATAGAATGCACGTGGAAAATATGGAAAGGCGATTTTTAAGCTTAATAGAAATAAACTTTTTATCCACGAGAATTTGATGTATTTTTGATGACCGATAGGTCATGATGTAATTTATTGGTTACAATTAAAAAATGTATATGTCACCATGCTTTTAACGGAGATATTTTTCAAAGTTTCCGGCCCGAAAATCAAGCTTACCCCGTATCCGACTCTTATTTTTCTAATGCGCAATTGAATTGCGCAGCGCAACAGTGTCTATCTACCTTAATGAAGTCCTTGTTGTGTAGGAGTAATATAGAATATAGACAAATCAGATGTTTTACAACTTTTGTAGATGAAGACATTTAAACAAAGCTGTAGAGTTTAGGAATCCAGATCCAATTTACCTCAGTGATAGTAAACTTGATCACAATTTTTCGTCAAGCCAACAATATCTAAATCAAGTCAGAAGATTAGATACTTGTTTTGTTGAGCATTTGGCAGACCAAGCATTGTACTTCTGTTTTAGAAAGGTCAATTTCTTTACTACATTGTTGAATATACTTATTCACATTGCATTAAATTTTTAGAAATTGCAATTTCTGTTTCAAAACTAACAAAATTTGAAAATAAGGAAATTGCTTTTTCCACCATACTACAAAATTTTGAAATTCAATTTCTCATACCAAAAATATTCACTTCTTTGATGAATTTAAATAGAAAGCAACTAAACCCTTTTCCAAATGAGGATATGATTTATTCTCACCACTAATGAAATAATAAACTAAAAAGCCATGTTCCGTCAATGTCATACCAATGATTCAGTTCCAATTATATTTGGGCAACGTTAACAAATACTAAAAATTTAATTGTTGTTATTGTAAAATTTCCAAATTTTTTATTGTAGATTATTTTGATATTTCATATTTGTATGGAATTGCCTTATGAATTAAGGGTTCACTGAAGTTTTAAGCCTCCTCATATGAGTTTAAACTAGTGATTTTATTTGTAAGATCTAGTTGTAAAGTTTTTACCCGCTATCTCCGTCTCAATGAAACAAAAAAAAAGTTTCTTCACTTAGAATAAGTAAATGCATTTCATTTCGACGACACATCCGTCTTCAGTACATTTTAATGAAACGAAACTTTTCAGAATGAAGAATAATAATTTTGAACAGAGTATTTGTAAAAAAAAAAATCTGATAACAGGAAACACCTACAATGGCTGAAAATTATAATTACATGCCACAATCTGCTAAAGAACTACACGGGAAAACACGAATAAGACAAAAGACAAACGTAAACAACGATAGGAACTTGGGACAGACTCTCAACACTCTCATATTATATGACACGTTTTATCATTTATCCCTGATATAGAATAGACAAATATATTTATTTCATTCGTTAAAAATTGAATGTGGAAAGTTATTGACTTTTTAACCTTTTTTGAAATATGGTGCCTATATACTTTATTTTGAAGTGTAACAAATTGCCTACAAGTAATTTATGGCCTGCTGAATACTATAAAAAGGGGGACTGATAAATCACCACAACCGAATAGAAGCTTTCTGAAGTAAAGGTAAGTCCCATTATTTTATTTTTGACCTTGTAACTACCTCAGCTATTATTGTTATAAATATTTCGTTGCTTATAGCAAAAGTTTTAAAAATTTAGAGTACAAGTTTAACAAATGGTTATCTTAAACAATATACATGTCTTGTAATATGAAATTAATGAAGCTTACAAACAGGGGGAATGTGAGTTTCGGTGAGCATGGCTGTCTGTTCCGAAATAAATATAATTAATTCTCATATTTGAAGACAGAAAACGTATATTCTTCGTATGGCCTAAAATATATGAATTTATTAGTAATATGAATGAGTTTTCTTTGATCTCGAGAGGTAAATATTTTCAGTATTTGCTGCTGACAGAATACGCGAGAATATTGGCAAAAAAGTATCTAAGGCCTCGCCAACCTTGTCAATCAGCACATCAATGTAAATAGAGAAACATACATCTATAAAAACTTTTAGGGCCGTACAGATTCTTTTACTTATCAATGAACCTTTAGGGTCGTGCAAATTTTTACTAATCAATAAAACTTTAGGGACGTACAAATTCTATTGCTAATAAGAAAGACCTTTAAGGGGCGTACAGTTTCATTTTGTCAATTTCATCATTTCTTGAGAATTGATTTTCATTTTTCAAAATTTGTTCTATCAAATGATCCAGTAAATTAACCATAAAAACTAAGTGAAGTTTTCTTTCTGATACTTCAAATATTGTCTACAATATTAGACACACCCACTATTGGGCTCGCCCATTATCTCTGCCAACATTTTTCGTATCAGAATCAAAATATTAATTATTCTGTATATAAATGAAACACTAATTTCCCAACTTAAACTTAACTTTTTCTGGCATTAAAATATCTAATCAAAAACCGTTCATTCTCAGTTTTTTCCAAAATTATATGACGAGTCCACAATCCAAGCATCATTATTTTTTCACAAATGAATGTTCTTTAATGGATTAACTAGTTTTTGTTTATTGTTTAACGTATGCTTAGTAGTATTTCGGGTGTATGAAGAAAAGAAAAAGTTTGTCAATAAATAATCAATTTAGGGTGTTGAGAAGACCATGGAACGGGAAATTCCGATTGCCAATTGAAAAGCAGGGTCAAATCGAAAGTCTTTTGGAATTATATTTTGTGCCTGATCAATTACGTAACAATTTAAAATGCTTTCAGCAAGGATTTTTCAATGTAACGGAAACGCGACACTACTTCAACACTTGGACACGTCTTCACGTATTTAACATGAAATTCTTACACCTGATGTCACTCCTGGTTTACATGGGAGCTTACAATATGAATGCCTTAGTTCTGAAAATCAACTTTTCATTTTTGTGCCTTGTTACTGCCTCATGTCCCTGTTTTGTCTTTGTTTACGTTTTTCTGTGTACCCGTTTTTGCCTTGTCACTGGACTTCATCACTTCCCTTGTTCTGGACCCGAATTAACTTTCTCATCGGAAAGAAGGGTTGTGTATTTATTGATAACCACAACCACAAACACCCACGGAAGGGTTTACCCAGCAGTCTAGGAGAGTGAATGTTATATCTATATCTCGCGGATCACCTCAGGGGTGAATGTTATTCGAAATGACTTCTTATATCATAAATAGAATTGTGGAAATTGTATTTGAAAAAAAATAGACAATGTTGCTTAAACATTAATGTACAACATTCTTCAAAATCAGCCCTTTCCTTATTTACAATTTAAAATGTTTGTAAAAAGAACATTTTGCCAGTTAATTTTATGTTTGTTGACGATCCCACGTTCCTATCGTTATTTATGTTCGTCTTTTGTCTTTTATTGTTTTTCTTGTGCTGTTCCCTGGTTGATTGTGACATGTGATTGTAATGTTCGGCCATTGTAAGTGTTTCCTGTTATCTTCCCTTCATCAATTTATACAATCATGGATGCAGCATTGCTCGACATCTAGCAATGAATTCCGCTCAAACCGGTGCGAGAGGCCGTCTTGAACTTACTATGAGGTATGTAAAAGTTCATTGTTGAAGGCCTCATGGTGACTTCAAGATGAAGAGCAAGAATAAAAACGTTGTTCCATCGCTTTTTACCATGTATTTATGAAGACTTTGTCTCATGCACATTTACTCCATATCCCTTCATTGCTTATTGTTAAAGACTGAATCATAAATTACCAAAGTAGAATTTACAATTATAATTAATGCTCAATTTTAATATCTTAAAAAACATAATATTCAAAATGTTTTGATTTTACCTGCACTGATGAGACATAAGTTGTCAAAATGTGCATATGCAGAAACAAAATTCATAGTAACTTCGGTATTTTCTTATTGTTCAAAAATGAGAAGTATCTCTCTAATGCATTAATTGTCCTCAGCAGATTTTTAGTCTTTTTTTAGATATTTTTGGTTACCTGTTCTCTATCAGATTTTAAGCTTTTTTCTTTATGGACTTCCAAATGTTTTGATTTGATCTGCACTGTACACACTGAAGAGACATAAGCTATCGTAGTGCGCAAATGCAAAAAAAAATTCAAGTGCAACTTCAGTATTTTGTTTTTCCACACTTTAAAACCAGCATCAAGACGTCAGGTGTCGTAAATTGTCCACTTAAACATTCATTATTGTAATCCGTTTGTTCGGAAAAGTTTCAGAATATAAGTGTTAATATTTACTGTGTAACTAATTGTCAAGACATACAAAATGGAATATATTCAGGCCTATCAAAATTTAATTTTAGCCTCTGTTACATAGTCAAAGTGCCTTCTTAAAAAATCCTAAATTTTAGATATATTTACATAAAATCTATCCAAATGAGGTTGTAATATGACACTACTAATACACTTACTTCAAATTCGTAATTATCTGTTTCGCTTTGAATTGACGTTTGTAGTAAAAAAATACCGAAGTTGCATAAAACAATTTATTTTGCTATGCTGTACACGTGTTCAAGGAGTAACCTCTCATCAGCAGCATTAAAATCGAATACTATGGAAGCCTTAATCAAAAAGTATTCGAAAAAGATGTGCTCATTTCCAAAAAAAAAAACCCAAAAAACCTCCAAATAGGAAGCCGAATCCAGTACCATACACGGAATGAAGCTATTTGACATCCAAACTTTTTGACATACGTGATGATTGAAACAAGCAGTAATTACCTACTTCTCCAGCGTATTCCGTGCACATTTTACAGTTGATTCGTTAATGTCGAGCATAAGTTTTAGTGAAAGATGCCTTAATTATACCTGCTGTACTACTTGACATTGCTGAAAAATGTTGGTTACTCAGGCATATTTTTGTTTTTTTTTTTCAAAGCTATGTATAATGATACGATACAATTTCACTTTAAGTAGTTTAATTTTGCTAACTTAATCGTTAAAGCAATATGAGCTGCATTTCTTCAATCTGTTTTTTGGAAGCTCTTAAACACATCATGGCGTACCCATACATCTAGAAAATTGTATCAGATACCGTATAATGCAGAAAAACGCCAAGAATACTTCATAATTTTGATAATACACTAATTTTGAATGCGATTTTGATCAATCATGGACGCTCATTAATGTTCGACTTTGAAATCAGACCTGACCGAGATACTATTTATAGTTGACATAACCAAATCGACAAATTTCGGCTGTGTAATGATACTTGATAGGTGTCAATGCTTGATATTTGTGATGCGGTTGCCGGTTTACACATAACTTTTCTCAACATACACTGAACAACTTAGCTCTTTAGTATGTAATCTAAAACAAATTGGGGAAAATGCGACATTATACGCCGGATTATCACTCTTTTCATTTTGTGTCTCCGGTGTTGGTTAACAGTTTAGCAAATGCCCAACTATGTTTTCATTCAAAGGAACCAGTCTATTATGAAAGTTTACACAATAAAGACGAGGTTAAATCGGTCGAAGTCATGACAAGTGCAATGTACACGTTAAATTATTTTTAAATCGATCATTGAGATGTCAAATAATTAACGCCTTCCCTGGTATCAAAATAGAATTAGGTCATCCTTGTAGGAATAGATTGGGTATCATTTCATTATTTTAGCAATGTAAACAATACCGACTACATACTAACCCATAAGCTTTTCTTTTTCCACACTACGCCTAATTTTATCGTACAATTATATGGTGTAAGTATAAACACTTCTGTTACGCATGTTTCGGGAACATTTGACCTGAGGTCGCAGGCATACGATTCATGTCGATATAATTTGCTGACATTTTCAAGCCTTTTTTGTAAACAAGGTGAATTAGACTTGAAACTGTTTTATTTCTGCATATCATAGCTTGAAATAATGAATTCTTCTGAAACCCAAAAATTGAGAAAAAAAATCACAGCTCATTTGCGTTTTGTACGCTTCAAAAGATAAATTTTTTAGCTTTCTGTTTTTTAAAAAATAAAACCTTTCAGTGGATATATAGAGAATAAGAAAGCTGCTCTAAAAATAGTTTTATACGATGGTCTGTAAGTGTAACTCTTTTTTATTTAACAGCTTCGTCATGGCCGGAATAAAACTATTAGGATGCCTCTTGTTCCTTGGAATGATTATTATAATAGATGTTACAAACGGTCGGATGAGCAGTACCACAAAATCACAGATGACGCAGGGGGTTCAAGACCTCCAGGCTGCTCTGGACTATTGTGCGACATTGTTGGAAAAACTGAAGCCTATGGCAGGAGCTCTTGGAGTATTTGGTGCATTTCTAACATTTGCTTTGATATTTGTCCCAACAACAGAGTCAGCTGAGATGAAATTCATGAAAACACAATTTGCACAATTAAATATGAAAGTTGATAGGATATCAAATCAAATCGATAATGTCAAGGCTTTAGTAAAACTAGAATCGCAAAGAGCTCAGTACATCAGCTCATCCAATAAGATTTTGTTTGCTTATAATCAATTGAGTAAATTTCAGGACGAAATATCTAAGTCGACATCATGTTCATCAAATGAATCATGTAAAAGAGAGAGATTAGAGATAGCATCAAGATATATAGATAGTTTTAACATCAAGGAAACCGTCTTTGATATAATGCAAGGAACATCTGGGCCAGGGTCAGTATTTACCGATTCAATCCTAGAATTAATCAACAATTATCACAAATGTGATATCAATAAAGTGTATGACTTTGCCAATGGTGTACTCGGTCTTGCTTACAAGGGACAAAATGTTGTGTTAGCGCATGAAAAACTCACCGGTACTAATTATAGTATAGCGTCATCAGTGATGGAATGGTCACACATGGCTTATAATATCAGGAAAAAGGCAGATGACATAAGGTCAAGATGCTACAAGGACATCAATACATACATTAATGCTGACGTTAAAGATACGAATTACCAAACTGGTTTTGATGATAATAAGGCTGCTGCGAATGCATTAAAAAAATTTCTTGATAGCAAATATCCATGGGTATTATGGACAGTACTTTCCTACGGTGCGAATGGTGGTCAAAATCATTGGGGGTATGAAACATTCATTAACATGCCAAGTAAGGGAAGAAAACGCGTTTTGAGGGTTATCGCTAGTGATAATGGAACATACACTTCTCAATATTCAATTGCACAGCTTGTACAAAGTACTATTCAAAATTCTATCACGTTCGGAGATATAGAAGATAGGGATGCACATGCAATTTATGACAAAATTGCAGGCAAAATTGGGTTTGTTGTTCACAAATTATCGTCACTCGTAATTTTGACAGAATATAGCGATTTAGAGGTCGCATCTGAGAGTAATTCATTTATTTTAAACAAAGTAATTAAGCGCACTCAAAGCCGTGAAGTGTTTGTTCCTCCTATCAAACGGTACGTTGAAACTATTTCCCGACAATTCAGATTATGGGCAACGTTTGAATCTGACAATCAAATTACAGGAGTACATCTACCATGTAAATCATGTAATTCACCTAACACATGTGAAGAAATCCCACTCACCTCAAAATCATACTGTCGCTGTGCTAATTTCTTTTATGGTGAAAACTGTGAGAATTATGATACAGTTAGTTTACCTTCTAACATTGAAAAAATGCTCACTGTCACTGATCGCGTTCCAAACCTGGTTGACGTGTACTTTGAAGTAGAAGATTTACAGGCATATTTAGGCATTTCAATACATAACATAGAACTTTCGATTACAGAATTGCAAACAAAGATGACTGAACAATTTGAATGGAGCAATTTACTAACTGTATACAGCGCCAGTTTTGATGAACTAACGTATTACATTAACATGTTTGCAACATTGAAATCGTCCGATCACACATACAAGACACAGAGTAAAGCATTAGCCACGTCAGTAATTAAACCGAATGGCATCACGAAATGGTTGTATGATTTGAACTGGATGATCGTTGGACGGCCAGGCGTTTTAAGTACACAGCCAGTGATTTTTATCCTAATGCAACAACATAAGCTTCAAGCTTGCAACACTAAATATAAAGAAATTATTGACACTGCCTGGCAGCGTCTAATTTTGATACAAACGCAGGCATACATAATGTGGGCTTCATCTCTGGCAATACTACAACAATCTTCTGATGAGATAACTTCAAAGCATCAACAAAAAATTTTACAGCAGATAAATTTCATGGAAGAAAATACATGCGAGTTAACTTTACCTAATTCAAATGTTAATTGTTCTGGAGGCTATTATTTGTATCCAGATATGTCAATTAAGATTAAATGTGACAAAGATGCCAGTTTGTTTGGAAATTCGACTGTTAGTTGCAACAAGCCATCCAGTTGTCGAGTTTGTGGCTGCAATATGGAAGGTTCTTCTAGCCAAGAGTGGGAAGACCAAACAGGGAAATGTAACTGTATAAACGGTTTCTATGGAGACAAATGTAACGATAGAGACTGTCGTTGGTCAAATTGGACAGACAAATGCGGTTTGCCTTGTAAAAATTTGTCTGGAAAAGGTACAAAAACACAGGTACGTCACAAAACACAATCAAAGCAGGGCAAAGGCAAAGATTGCAATGGATCTTCAAAAAGAGTGACATCTGACTCGTGTACCTACTCACTCTGCTCTTTCATCTATCCTAATTTTAAACCAATTGGTTATCTTGAAGGGATTATCTAATCCCGATGAATTGTACGATACATATATTACATCTAGTAGTAACAATAACATTATAATCAAATATTCGAAAGCTAAGTCGTTATTTTTCCTTTGCATTTTCAGAAACATTTTGTTACTTGTTCAGTACATGGCTATTATAATTTACTATTAACTTGTTTTGAGAAAATATGAAAATGTTAGTCTGTTAATGAAATCCTCAATGTTCATTAAATTCCCTGTGACTTTGTTATAAATATGATGGTGAAAAATCTAAGGAATTCTATGGAAAAGCGGGAGGAAAATTTCACGGCATTTTAAAAGTTGAAATTCCATGGGCTGAAGGGAATTGATTATTAAGAGAAAATAGCCCACGTTTCACAATATATATTTTCAAGAGTTTATCTTGCAGCACTTTGTTACCACATTTTCCGTAATTTCTGCGTAAATATAATCCTCTGATTTTTAAGGGAGTACGAGCCTCAGATTTCAGAAGCATTCTATATCCTCGGGTTTTATCCATTCAAACAGTGCTAAAATTTTTTGCACATGGATCACATTTTCTTGGTCATAAGTCACTTTAAAATACATAAAATAGACTGTGTATAAAATTTAATCATTTTCCAATTATAATTTCACATATTTAAAGTCCTATAAACATCTTATGTAAATTGAAGGAAAACTCTAGAGAGATCTGTTTCCCGCAAAAATTTTGACGTCTTATATCTCAAAAATTCTTACATGGATTTTCAAAATTTTTTGCTCAAGTTGTTCCATCAGATGTGCTCTTCAAGACAAAAGGTCAGAATTTCAATTCTAATTACAAAATTTTTCAGACTCGTACTTCCTTAAAATAAGAATATTTTACATTAAAAAAATAAATAAATAAACAATATATATTCAAATACTGAAAATTTCGTAAAATGATGTAATATATATCCTTGGTTTAATTCAGAATATGTTTTAGCCTGATATGCTATTAGTATTTGACTTCAACGGCTGACAAAAGCTGAAGGACATAGGTTTGTGAAAAGGACACAGATTTGCGGGGAAAAGGACACAGGTTAGCTAGGAAAAGAACCTTCCCATATTTGGCATATCTATGACGTCAGTTTTGGACACAGATTTGCGGACGGACACATATTTGCGACAGGACACAGATTTGAGTCTTACTAGCTAGCTCTTGGGTAACAAATCAGTGTTGAAACATGCACTCTGTAAGTAGGGAAAGCTGGAATATATTTATGTCCATGTTAGGGAAATAGATCATTTTGAAATTAAAATTGCCATTTTGTCGTTTATTTAAGTACTGAGATGACCATTTTCGTCAAATTCGAGATGTAAAAAAAAAAAAAAAAAAAAAAAAAAAAATGTAGATCTGGTGGTTTCTCTCTAGTTGTTCTCTTTGACCTGTGATTGGAAAGGATTTCATTTTTTTCAAATGAAACTCTTTTGTATGTAGCATTACCTTGCGATTTGTGCCTACTTCTTTGATGAGGCAGTTGTCAAAATAAGAATAACCCGTTATTAAGCCTGTTTGCAACAAGAACTTTGCTGTTGGGTCTGAACGTAAAACATGGATTTTAACCCATGACAATTTGAAATTTGGAAGTTTTCCAATTAAAAATAGCGTTTGTATTAGAAAAGTAAGAAGGACCCGAACCGTCAGTCAAAAAAGACTAATCGAGGGACAAAGGCAACATCGAAAAACACAAATAACAAGGGCAACACATGAGTATGGGACAGAAAAAAAATGAAGACACACATACAGATGAACAACACACAGCCAATGAAAAACCGTGGGTGAGATAATGTGCATCTGTACAGTAAGCATCTCCTGTTTCTTATAAGACACCCGTCGTGTTGAAAATCTGTTGTGAGATTCTAACATTGAAACCTGGCACTAATCTCAAGGTAAATTAAAAGTGCATGTGTATTCTTTTGTCGTTCGTTATCATTGTACTTAAGGAGGTTCGCTCCTCGTTTTGTGCGGTTTCTGTTAAATTTTCTCTAGATTTATCCATTTAAAACCAGTCCTTGCCAATGGACCACATCATTTTGTTCGAAAATTTTATTATGTACATATTTACGAGCTTTATGTAAAAATTCAATAAATCCCATTTATTTTGTCACATTCATTTAGGGTCAAACCTTGCAAATGTAAAACTGATGAGAAATTTAGAGCAGTTCAATTTCCCGCCAAATTTTTTATCACTTATATCTCAAACACGAGATCGATCATCATCAATTATCAATTCCTTTTAGTTAAAATTACTTTGTTTTGATTAAAAAAAACCAGATTTATCCGAAATGGCCATACAGCTCATTAAAATTATTGCAGTTGGAGTTAACATATGTGTTATGGTCTTATGTTCATTTACTCCATATCCTTTCGTAAAATATTATCTAAAATCCATCTCATTTTCAAATTGAGTAGCGAACCTCCTTAAATCCACTTAAAACTTATGATTTTATTATCATATGGAAAAAGAAANATCCAGGTTAAAACGACCAATAACAAAGCATCCGGTCTTCAACACAGTCAGGAACCTCACACCATATAGCAAGCCCTAAATGGCCCCAAAAGGGTAAAAAAGTGGATAAATCAATGGAAACAAACCACATCCAATAACCCAAATATCAAGAAACTAAAATTTTATAAGAAGGCACGGACAAGCCAATCACATAGTTTTAATGTGATCTAAAAAAATTAAGGCTCGTAAATATCTTTCACTGTAAATTGAATATATTCAAAGAATGTGAAAAAATAAACACACTAGTACGTTTGTTGAGTATGAGTGTCAGTGAAAATGCGCCAAGAATTCAAATATTTTTTTCTTCAAATTTCAAAGAGCTATCCAAAAAAAAAAATTATTCAAATATAGAATTCAAATATTTTTCTTCTTCAAATTTCAAAGAGCTATCCAAAAAAAAAAAAAAAAAATATTCAAAGATAGAATTCAAATATTTTTTTTTTAATTTCAGAGAGCTAATCAAAAAAAAATTAAATAAGGTAAAACAAATAAATAGAATAAATCCATGTACTTATTCTTAAAGGGGTTTGGTAGTATTCCACCATTTTGAATTCATGTTTTATGCTTTGATGGGTATATTTCATTTGAGAATAGTACATTTTTAAATTTTGACAAATCTTTTAAATAGTTCTTAAAACACAAGTAATGGACCCAGGTTTCTAAATCTAGCATTCATTTTCGTTGTAAAAATCAGGTTGGTATTTGTACTGCACAATTCTTTGAATTGAAAATTTAGACAGTACAGGTAATTTCAAAAAAGGTTTTTACCACGATGCCTCTGTTGGTGGATTGGTAGTCCCTGAGGGTATTCACCAGCCCAGTAGTCAGTACTTCGGTGCTGACTCGAAAGCCGATTCTATTTCGAAACTTACAATATCTAATTTTTTGTAAATGTTGTTGAAAACTAAGGAGTATCTCCCTCATGCAAAGCTCTGTCTTTAGATGATTTTGGCTTTCTATTAAGATCATATTGGGCATTTGTTCTCTACCAGTTTTTTAACTTCTTTGATTTCATGGTCTTCCAAACGTTTAGATTTTATCTGCACGGAAGTGGCATAAGTTGTAGAAATGCGCATATGCAGAAAATAAATTCACAGTAACTTCGGTATTTAGTTATTTGTAAAATAATTAGGTAATAAATTGAATACAAAGGCAATCAATGTTTAAAATAAATCAGAATTCTAATGGATAAAACTTTAATAATTTGGAAAAATGATAATCTCTTTAAAATTTCAACCAAAAATTCGCATATTCGGTGACAGAGTGTGAGTTATTATGACCCATGACCCAAATATGTATTTCATTTTTGGGAAGCTCGTATTATGAAGTTACATTCTGAAATTTATTTAAAAATTCTGACGGATGCAGGTTAAGAGATGTTACAATCGTTCGGCCATAGGAAATACACTAAAGATAGTTCTGTTATATATATTAATAGATAAAAGATAGTTCGTTTATTTTTTACAGACAAAAGATATTTCGGTAATTGGTAATTCACTTACAGTCGTCCGTAGTCGGTAAGACACTAAATAACCGACCAGATTCACATTGTACTTTTTATTGTCTCAGACATAAAAAGTTACAAAAATGAAACCAAAAACCTGTTAACTTACTACAATCAAAAGGATGTTAGGTTTTCAGCTGGAATCCGAGTCTTCGCTAATTCAAGGGTA
Organism: Modiolus philippinarum; assembly: GCA_002080025.1. Lineage (NCBI taxonomy): Eukaryota > Metazoa > Mollusca > Bivalvia > Mytilida > Modiolidae > Modiolus > Modiolus philippinarum. The sequence goes on along the minus strand of MJUU01047468.1, from coordinate 239,260 downwards.
TAATTGGTTTTTCACTATGGATGTGTCAGAGTGTCAGATATGGGGCAGGACTTGCTAACCTTATGGAGGCACCTGATATCGGTCTCGGTTTTCAAACAACGGCAGTAGATTAACGAAGGAACAAAGGAGTGAAATTCCCCAAAATCGAAGTTACGACCAAAACGAGAACACAGATAACAATGACGTTAGACACAGAAAACAATGACACCAGACAGATACAAAGCACATAAATAGAAATTACAGCATTGACAACAAAGGCACTCACAGTGTGAACTCCAGTGAAACTGAGAGTTACATCAGGTGCTCCGGAAGGGTTAGACTGTCCTGCTCTGTTGACAGCACCCGTCACATATAAATGTTTTTGAAAGATCTGTTAGGTGGCTGATTGGTTAATGCCATATTTTCTAACCCCAAAACAAAACCAATTAAAATGCATGGTACAGTTACTTCTCGAACCCTCAAACAGTACCAAGTTTAAGTTTTGAAAAGCTTTTGTAATCACTTTAGTATTCAAACATGGACAAGGACAGATCGGCTCCACAAACATAACTGACGAAAACAAAACTAAAATTTAACAAGACAACACAAAAAACTAAAGCACTGACAGTGTGAACTCCCATAAGAATCGAGAGCGACATCAGGTGGTCCGGAATGTCCTGCTCTGTAAACAGCACCCGTCACACTGTGAGTGATTCAATTCAGGAAAAAGGTTTAAATTCATGTTTAAGTTCTTCATTGCTTGTTAAGTTCTCCCTTATATTCCTTAAAGTTTTGAACATGCTCTACAGTTCTGTCGTATTGTAGAAAGTTAGTCATGGTCTAATGTTCATGAAATGATATTTTTCATGTGAACAAGTGCATTTACCAAGGTTAAGCAAATGAATCAGATAAAAGTGAGAGTTGTCAAAATTGATATGCATTTACTTGAACATGTTGCTTACTCTTCTGTATTAATGGAAATGTTCTAGCTTGCTGTGAGGATTATACGGTTCATGTTACTCCTTTGCATCAAGACTGTATGGTTATTGAGGAACTATAGGTTTTTCCTCGAATGTATGATGTCACAAACTCTTATTTACATATGGACATTAGCATTTTGGTTGGCAAAGCTGAATAATTACCACTGTATTGTAATAGAATAAAGTTTTCGAAATGCTGAAAGCTTTTTTTCTTTTCTGCATGATTTGAATCTCTTAAATGCATAGAAATATTCGTTATTTTCAACCAAGTAAGCTTTATAAAATCTGCAAATGTTTTGAATATGCATTTCAAAACTGTAAGCTTCGAAAAATTCATATGGTTAAGAAATAAGCTAATTCTATACATGTATGCTATGAAAATGAAAAAAAAAATGCATCCAGTAAAAGTGTAAACATTCCATAGTTAGAATAAAACTAGAGGCTCAGAGACTGAGCCTGTATCGCTCACCTGATAAAACGCTTCTATGCCGTGCATGACCAAAAATGATCATGTTTTTTACCAATGGGGTAGGGTGTTTAGGTATGTTCTCAATTAGCACCCGTGTGTTTTGTCTGATCCTATTGAAATGAGTAATTTTTGCAAAGGACCTTCTATACATTTAGTATAATTTGCTTTAATTGTTTTGAGAGATGATGATGAAAAGGATGGTTTTCTCATACTGGGCTCCAATGTTTAACTATATTTTGCTTGAGGCAATGTTTCTTGTCGGATTGAAATGAAATGTGCAATTTCTGTAAAGTACCTTCAGTCATCATTCCTGTAAAGTTAGGTTGAATTTGCTTCAGCCTTTTCAGAGCAGAAGATGAAAATGTGATTTTTCCCGTAGGGTCCAATGTTAGACCTAAGTTCCGTGCTGGCGGCCATGTTTTTTATCGGATAGGAACAAAATGAGCTATTTTTGTAAAGGACCTATCATACATCATTCCTGTGAAGTTTGGTTGAGTTTGCTTCAGTGGTTTCAGAGGAGTAGATGAAAATGTGATTTTCCCATAGGATCCTATGTTAAACCATGTTCCGTGCTGGCGGCCATGTTTTTCGTCGGATCGAAACGAAATGAGCAATCTTTGTTAAGGACCTTAAGTATATCATTCCTGTAAAGTTTGGTTCAATTTGCTTCAGCCTTTTCAGAGGAATAGATGAAAATGTGATTTTCCTATTGGGTCCAATGTAAAACCTAAGTTCCGTGCTGGCGGCCCTGTTTTTTAATTGGATCGGAACAAAACGAGCAATCTTTGTAAAGAACCTTCCATACATCATTCCTGTTAAGTATGGTTGAATTTGCTTCCAGGGTTTCAGAGGAGTTGATGAAAATGTGATTTTCCAAAATAGGGTGCTGGTGGCCATGTTTTTCTTCGGATCGGAATGAAATGAGCCATCTTTGTTCAGGACCTTAAGTACATCATTCCTGTAAAGTTTGGTTCAATTTGCTTCAGCCTTTTCAGAGCAGAAGATGAAAATGTGATAAAACCTAAGTTCCATGCTGGCGGCCATGTTTTTTATCGGATCTGAACGAAATGAGCAATCTTTGTAAAGGACCTTTAATAAATCATTTCTGTAAAGTTTGGTTGAATTTGCTTCGATGTTTTCAGAGGAATAGATGAAAATGTGATTTTCTCATAGGGTCCTATGTTAAACCATGTTCTGTGCTGGCCGCCATGTTTTTCATGAGATCGGAACGAAATGGGCAATCTTTTTTCAGGACCTTTAGTGCATCATTCCTGTAAAGTTTGGTACAAGTTGCTTCAGCCTTTTCAGAGCAGAAGATGAAAATGTGATTTTTCCCATAGGGTCCAATGTTAAACCCAAGTTCCGCGCTGGCGGCCATGTTTTTTATCGGATCGGAACCAAATGAGCAATCTTTGTAAAGGACCTTCCATACATCATTCCTGTAAAGTTTGCTTGAATTTGCTTCAAAGGTTTCAGAGGAGTAGATGAAAATGTGATTTTCCCATAGGGTTATATGTTAAACTATGTTCCGTGCTAGCAGCCATGTTTTTCGTCGGATCAGAACGAAATGAACCATCTTTGTTAAGGACCTTAAGTACATCATTCCTGTAAAGTTTGGTTCAATTTGCTTCAGCATTTTCAGGGCAGAAGATGAAAATGTGATTTTTCCCATAGGGTCCAAAATTAAACCTAAGTTCCGCGCTGGCGGCAATGTTTTTTATCGGATCGGAATGAAATGAGCAATCTTTGTAAAGGACCTTCCATACATCATTCCTGTAAAGTTTGGTTGAATTTGCTTCAGTGGTTTCAGGGGAGAAGATGAATATGTGAAAAGTTTAACGGACGGACGACGGACGACGGACGGAGGACGGACGACGGACGCCAAGTGATGGCAATAGCTCACACTGACCCTTCAGGTGAGCTAAAAAGAAGTATCAATATACCTCAAATACCTTCTTGCTAGTTAATTGAATTTTTTTTATGACCATTATCAGTGACTATGATTTCTTTGCAACCAAGGTAGATTTTTCAAGCCTGTGGCGTCACAGCGGAAACTCTTATAAAGCAGGAACACTTTCAACGGTATTTTAAACTGGAGAATAGATGAGCACTGGTCCGAAGAACTTTGAATAGGACAAAGAGAGAGGAAAAGAAAACATGAAACCTCAGTTTAGGTCACTTAATAACAAAAGCATACACGATCGTTAAAAGTACTCATGTATATCAGGTACTTCAATATTTGCGAAATGATGTTCACACATGGTGAGGGAAGTAACACTTAGCGAAGGATGTCAGACAGGATGTGGGAAGTCTGCATTTCTGAAAAATTCACTCCAAGTTAGGTAAGTAATACTTAGTGTTACGAAATAATAATAATGTTTTCTCTCTGGATATTAAAATGCCTTAAGCATATTGTCAAGTGCACAAGACTAGCTATATGTTTAAATTGTGAGCGAAAATAACCCGTAATTGTTTGTTAAGCAATATAAACCTACATTTAAGAATTTTGAAGACAGTTGATGCTGCAATGTAGAAAATAGATTTGTCTAGTCCTTTTCACAAACTATAATAACCTACAGATTAGAAAATCGTAAAGACAATTGAGTTTCCTTCCTAGTGAAAAAAATTTAACCGTACAGTGATTTTTATCAAGTTCTAAGAATGAAAATAGGGTCTGTAAGTCTCGTTTAATTTTGGAACGTCCGGGTTTTAAAGTTGTACCCGGAAGTTATTATTTTCACAATAATATATAACTTGTTAAACAAAAAAGTCAAACGTCATAATCCTACGACGTCACATTTTGGTTGAAAGCGTTTTCGAATTTAAATTTTGTCGTGAATTCTGTGGGGGGGGGGGTCAAATAAGGAGACTTACAGACCCTATTGTCTACATTTGTATTACGACATCAATCGAAAGAAGCTTCGGCAAAAACTGTTCAATGTTAATGTCTGGAATTATTTCTGTGGAACCATAAATTTGATGTATTTTTTGTTTACTTTTGATTGTTGAATTGTCGAATTGAGGTAAAAATTTAACTTTCTGTTAAATACATACTGTATGGAAAATTAAGAGAGTCTTGATTCTCTACAAAAAAAAAAGAATAACCTGACCTTTCAATATGTTGTGCTAAGTCATATGTTGTCAATCTAACATACTGAACCATCATTTTTAAATTATAAATACTGAATAGTGATTCACCGATTTCATTGAAAACATTCAATTTGTATTCCCCGGAGGTTACTGGTTAATATTTTGACGGAGATGTGCATTTACAAAAATAAAATTCTATCCAAATCAATACCAGAAAAGCAGATAAAAGTAAACTCGTATCTGTTTTACATCATGTACATATACCAAAACAGATACCGGCTCACAAAAATGTGTCTTTTTAGATTTATTTTTTGTGTTGTATAATTATGTAGTGTTTGTGTGTTTTGTGAGCATGTAGTGTCTTTGATGTATTTTTTGTTTACTTTTGATTGTTGAATTGTCGAATTGAGGTTAAAAATTTAACTTTCTGTTATATACATACTGTATGGAAAATTAAGAGAGTCTTGATTCTCTACGAAAAAAGAATAACCTGACCTTTCAATATGTTGTGCTCAGTCATATGTTGTCAATCTTCTAACATACTGAACAATCATTTTGAAATTATAAATACTGAATTTCATTGAAAACATTCAATTTGTATTCCCCGGAGGTTACTGGTTAATATTTTGACGGAGATGTGCATTTACAAAAATAAAATCCTATCCAAATCAATACCAGAAAAGCAGATAAAAGTAAACTCGTATCTGTTTTACATCATATACATATACCAAAACAGAAACCGGCTCACAAAAATGTGTCTTTTTAGATTTATTTTTTGTGTTGTATAATTATGTAGTGTTTGTGTGTTTTGTGAGCATGTAGTGTCTTTGGTCCTTCGTCTTCGGTGTTCTTGCCTTTGCCTTGTCTCTAGACTATGATTTATGTACTCTTGTGCTTTGTTCTACTGCCGGTACAAATTGCAAAGGTATAGGTTTTTTATTTACTTTATACAATAAAATTTTATCCTGCTATTCTGTATATCAGCCTGTTAAACGTATAACCGACACTATACTCAACTTATGAAATATAAACAAAATAGATACTAAAGCACAAAAGATACCACAAACCAATACTTACTGAAATATAAGGGACAACAGAAAACATCTACAATAGCTGAAAATTATAATCATATGTCATAATCTGCCAGGGAACTACACAGGAAAAACACAAATAAGACAAAAGACAAACGTAAACAACGATAGGAACTCGGGACAGCCGGACTTGGTACCAGCACTAGCAAAAGCCAGGGGTAGGTTAAACCGGTTTATGGGTACCCAAACCTCCTTTTTATATGTTCCATTTCCCTATAGTATAATAAATAAACGAATAAAACCCAATACAGGTAGACTTCTAACTCCATGACTACAATCTTGAAAGGAGAGAAAATAACAATACGTAATTTTGAAAGACGGGTAAGGTGTTATAACAATTTTTTGTATATATTTCAATTCTGAATGAATTTTTTGTAATGAAACGAAACAACGGCAGTAGAATACCGAAGGAACATAGGGGTGAAATTCACAAAAATCGAAGTCCAAAGACAGGGCAAAAACGAGAACACAGAAAACAATGACGTTAGACACTAAAACAATGACGCCAGACAGACACAAAGCACAGAACCAGAAAACACAACATTCAGAACAAAGGCACTCACAGTGTGAACTCCAGTGAAACTTATTATTATTCCGCAAAATGTATTAACTTGAAAGATGACGTAAGGCTATCAATCAGTCAATTACGGATAGGACCGATCAACCATCCGTCACTCACGTATTTTACGTATTGTATCCGTCAAATACGTAAATTACTTTTCCTATCCGTCAGACTTTGACGGATTGTTGACTGATCAATTACTGATCGATGACTGATCGTTGACGGCTGACGGATTGCTTAATGATCGCTCTTTTAGTAACGGCTACTGAAGCAAGGACTGTACATGCCATGTAATACTGAAATTTGTACAAATGTACTGAAAATATGCAACAATAGGGATATTGATGGTAATATAGTGTAAATGTCATGTAGTACTCAAATTGGTACAAATTTGCTGAAAATATGCAACAATAGAGATATCGATAGTATGCGATATGATGTAAATGCCATCTTATATTCAAATTTGGTACAAATTTACTGAAAATATGCAACAATGGGGATATCGATAGTATCCGATATGCAATCTAGTACTTAAATAAGGTACAAATATACTGAAAACATGCAAAAATAGGGATGTGGAAAGTTTGCGATATGGTGTAAATGCCATGTAATACTCAAATTTGGTACAAATTTACTGAAAATATACATCAATAGGGATATTGATAGTATGCGATATGCTGTAAATGCCATGTAGTACTCAAGTTTGGCACAAAGGGGTAGGGACTATAATTTGGCCCCATCTCAAATGTTCATAATTTTTTCAGGGAATTATCCTCTTCGCGTCTAATTAACTTTTTAATATTTATCACTTCACATTTCTCCAACAAACATCGTTGAAAAGACAGACAAAAACGTGCAAAATTCGCGCTATTTATAGCATACATGATTTTATGTAACGCTTCTGAAGTATGTGCCCGTATATATGAGCGTTTTTGTGACACCTAAGAAAGATTATACACAACAGGCGTAAATGGGGTATATGATATCAAAAAAGATGTTTCATTACTTGCTCTACTGAAATATCCTTATTAACGGTTGCTATGGAGACAAATATTATACAGTGTTGAGTATATAACAATAAAAAAAATAATAATGAACTCAGGGTTTTCACCCTTAATAAATACAGCATGACACGCAGAATTTGAATTATTTATCAAGTAAGATTTATGCATTCGATTGGGATTTGGTTTTCTGTCAAGACTGTAAATTACCATAACAACTAAGTTTTAACATTGTGTCTGATATAAACCAAATACATTGCATAATTTAATCCGACTAAATGCGATAAAAATAAATAAATAAAAATAAAATAATAACTTTACAAAGGAAAAGACACTAAGATTTTAACTTTTAGCAATGACTTTGTTTCATTTTAGATAATAAAGTGGGCTGTATTGAATGCATTAGGGGCGCTACATTATTTTTATTACACCGTTTGAACATTTGGTCAAATTAATTATGAAAAATGCACAAATTATATTCCTTGTGGGAGTAAAAAGTTGTAACTGATTTAATGTGATAAAAAATATAAGATTTTATTTAATTTTACCATGTTTGCGCAATTTACATCACATATCTGTATATCTTTTATATATACCATTATAATGCAACATAAAGGGGAGATAATCAAGTATAACAATTAAAACGGATTTGTTAAATAGCATTTAGATACCAGCGAAGTTGCTGATTTCTGGTTTTTTTTTAGAAAAGTTTTTTCTCACTAAGCTTTGAAATAGCCTTTGTCTACACATTTTAAAAGCTAAACATTTTTAGAATTGATATACCTCAACTTTGTAAAGTTTCTCGCGTGATTTAGCAGATAATTTTTATTCACAAATAAGGAGTCAGGAATTTGTGTGTCATATTCTCTAAAAGAGCCCGTTAATATACCTTTTAACATAAACGATCAATGATTTTTATTGATTCTAAAGTTTCATTAAAGATCGTCATTTGGGCTGGGTGGAAGAAGTAGTAAGTATACAGACCATTTCCTTGCCCGACGTTGAAGTTAATGTTTGGTTGACGTATTTTGCATTTTCAGGAACAAACCTATATTTTGTCTTAATACTCTACACATGTTATGACATTCTGTGCTTAAAATTATGTTTTTTTATCAACGATTTGAGCTTGGCCAGTCTTATAAAACAAAAAAAACGATTTTTTTTTTTTTGAATTTTAGAAGAATCACCTTCGTAAAAAGCTCGGTGTCCTTATTGATTTGGCTTTTTATTTAAATCCAATTAGTGATTTGTTCTCTCATAACCTTTTATGTATATTTATATATGAATTTACGCAAACAAATAATCAATTTCGTCCCACGTCGTTCTGCACAACAACCTTTTTATCATGCTATTGAAACTGTATTTTTATTTCACAATCAATTTAGAAAATGATAGGTTAGACTTCGGCATTTAGTTAAAAAGTATAAGCCTGCCAAATAGCACGGCAAATTTCCGTAAACACCAACAACCATTTCATTTTCGAGGAGAAGTCATGTATTGTATAGAAAAAGAAAGTCTGAATTTAAAAATCAGAAATACAGAAGAGACAGTTAAAAAATCGTCAGTCAGAAATTGACCAAAATAATTTTGTGTTTCGATCAACAAATCGTTCTGGGACCGAGACATTTGTTACTTGTACGACTTGTATGTTTCGCAAGTAAAACGATTATTTCACGGTTGCAATATTTCCTTCTACAGACAGATTTTTTGCATATATGTTAGTCTTAATTTTTCGATGGTGGAATTTCTGCCAGACAAAGATTTTATTTTTACTAATTTTATCTGGAAAATGCATTTTTGTAGTAAAAGCAAACAAACAAATAACTGAATAAGAGACCACCTGTTTATTGTGCCCACATCTCATGATCTTATTATGCCAAGTTCTCTTACAATTGGCCTGTGGTTATTTGAATGTTGTGAACGTCTTCTCTCGTTTTTGCCTGGCAGTGGATGGCAGGGATTGTAAGACCACTTTTCCAATTACGTTTATGTTTGTTGACGATCCCGCATCCATGGATCATTAGGTAAAAAAGCATGGATGTAGCGTTACTCTACAATTAGCGATCAATTCCGCTCAAACCGGTGCTAGGGGCCGTCTTAAACTTGCTATGAGGTATGAGTAAAGTTCATTGTTGAAGGCCTCATGGTGACTTCAAGATGAAGAACAACAATAAAAGCGTTGTTTCTTTGCTTGTTTTTTTTCCCATGTATTTGTAGAGACTTTGTCTCATTCGCATGTATATCAGTAATTTCCCTCGAAAAAATAAAATCAAATACTCAAGACCGCAGCTATATTGCTGGTATAATGTAATATGTCATACATTTTTAACACTATCTTGTACATAAAAAGTTACTGTAAGACAACTTCAGTATAATACCGAAGAAGAAGGAATGCGGTTATTACAAAAAGATCAGGTGCTCCGGAAGGTAAACATTTCCTGTTCTGCTAGCGACCCCGTCACACTATCAACGAGTCAATCAAGGGTCAAATCAAAACCGGCAATGTCAAACCCGTGAAGACATAAAATATAGCTGAAAATGAAGAAGTAATTCCTTGGAGCTTGAATTTATACTGATTTTACCACGGGTTGGCCCTTTATGCCGAATATTTTACCCTGAACGACAGCCAGCGGTAAAATAGCGACATAAAGGGGCAACCCGTGGTAAAATCAGTATATATTCAAGCTCCAAGGAATTATTTCGATTCTAAAAGGACAAGTATGGCACATTTTGTGAAGCGAAGCACTCTAAGGTAAAGGAAAATAATCGGCGTTCCACCAATTGAACATTCCCAAGTATAAATTTGATATTTTTTAAATCAAATGTTTTTATGTGGGCTTAAAAGCTAATTAATAATACCAAAAAAGACAGTAGAAATATTTATAAGCACCTTTATTTTTATTTCCAATGGCATGTTCACGTATGTTGAATATTGGAACAGCCTTGAATACATAGCGATTTTACCACGGGTTTAGACACAAAGCGTATTTGAGACATGATATTAGAATGTCCGTTTTAATTTGGTACAACGACACGTCATATTTAGTTACAAAAATTAAAATATGAAATTCTTTCCATTTTAATTCGTTTTACAACAAAGGTTGACAAGATGAAGAACAAATTACAATAAAAGTGTTGTTCCATTGCTTGGTTTTGCCATGTATTTGTAGAGACTTTGTCTCACTTGCATTTACTCCATATCCCTTCATTAGTTAAAATATCCGAATTGTACTGCTAAATCTAAAATTGCAAGGACTTTATTTTTAAGTTTAACCATATAACCAAGGATATGTTCACAACTGAGGCACGCACCGGTATATTGAAGTGATTTCACTAATATTAAAATACACACATCGTCTAGTTGTTAAGCAACCCGTCAATTAATCAGTAAATACAGCGACTATTAAAATGCAGTTTATGCACAAAATACCCGGCACTGAGGTTTCAGATATACAAAATCCGGCACTGCGGTTTCAGATACACAAAATAAAGTTTTACTTATCTGACAGGGCGACTATGCGTAGGTGTATTTATTTTAAATACTTTATCAGATTTTTAGAGTAAATTAGACAAATAAATTTCTTTTATGAAGTCAGTGAGACAGATCAAAATACGTATGATCTGGGACTAATATATTGACGGGATATGAAACTCTATAAGAAACCAGTTTGATCCAATCAAATCCTATTGACAGGCAAAATACCCATAATGCATTGCGACGAAGACGCCATATAGCCATTTTCGTAGATATAGATTTTCGTTTTCGTCGGTGTTTGAAAGAAAATATCTATCAATAGAACCATCTCATGCACCGATAAGTGTCACAAAAGTTTTTTAATGTCTAATGTTTACTTTATGAGTGTTTATCATCACCTTCCCAGTCGGAATACACGATTTTTTTT
>MJUU01047468.1:200371-228069 GCA_002080025.1 Modiolus philippinarum | reverse complement strand
TGAAATAAATATGAAATTCAAATATAACGTAAAATTTTACATATCATAGAGTGCCTTGATGTATGATTTGTTGTGAGATTTAGTTGATTACATGCTTTGCAAGAAATTGTGTGGTCGCCTGATCGACGGCGGCAATATATTTACGTACCTTTTGTGAAGAAATCATAAATAAATGTGAAATTGCAATGGAAAATATTTTCTTTCATATCACAAAGTACTTTGAGGTAGGTTTTATTGTGATAGTGCAGGCTTCGTAACCAAATCGATATGTCACCATTTTGATGAGAAAACATCGACAGTTTTAAATACCAAGAAAAAAACAATCAATAATCAATAACAGAGAAAAATAATTCTTCATTTTTTTTTTTAAATTGCTATCAATTTAATTCTTTGATCATTGAAACTTTCTTTAAATTATTTTTTATTAATTACAAATGATTAGTAGTCAATCACAAATTCGATTAAAAGGTATGAGATTTTGATTCTTACAGATCGTGTTCAAAATAAACATACATGTACATAATTGCATTCTTTGTTTTGAATATTTTTGATACCTTGAATTAAAGTTAAAGACAAAATAAACAATAACGCTTTCTTTTTCATTTGTAATAATTTTTCTGCAGATCTGGGACTAATGTTAGTCCAAGCAGAGATGTCTCTGGTCCAAGGCAGAAATTACAAAATGTAAAAATTGTTGAATAAAATTATTTAAGATTTACATATGATGGGTATATATTAATTATCTTTATTCGCAGTTTTACAGTTGTTGTTTTAAATATATAGATAAAATTAATACTGTTAACATAAAAAATTAAGCATGTTTTCACTAAAAAATAATTCTTGAAATACATCGAGGGATAACTGTAAGGCCCGTAATTAGTACATATCCGTTCCGTTAAATGATCGCTGATTACTTTAGCCGCGACAAATCCCGTCAATATATTAGTCCCAGGTATGATGCAATGTAAACGTCATCCTATAATGCAACATTTATGTGACAAACAAATTGACCGTCAATTCGCGACCTGCCTCGAACAGATTAGGATCCCTGCTTTGCCGCAATTTTGTGGGCATTTTGAAAATAAACAAAACAACAAAAACAAAACAAAAACAAAAGAACGAAGTCTTAAAGCATCTTGTCAATAAAAACAAAATTAAATCTGGCATACGTTCTTTTAAATGTATTTATAGATAGTTTGAAGAAAATAACGCGTCTTTAGTAAACCATTGCGACCATCAAATCCAAATTTGGTGTCCCGTATTCTCAAATCTCCGAAATAACACCAAAAAGTGAACGTTGAACTTTAACACCTGGGATACTTTTAAGTTTAAATTAAGAACTTTTGTTTTCTGTGTGTATTAGAAGATGCTAAATTTTATAATCCGGCATTTTATTGAAATATTTCGCAGGCATGCATCTTGATCATAACCATTGATATCTGTAAATGAACTGAGTTAGTGCCACCCTCGATATTCAAAGGGAGCAAGGTTTAATAAAATAAGCGATAGGCTCTTCTTTAAAACAGTTTAAGATCAGGTATTTCATTGAAACATTTAACATAATTATGCATTTCCATGGATATCTATGAATAAATTTCATATACTGTTTATTGTAAGAAAAAACGGCAGAAGACATGCACAGATTTTGATGTCAGCAACGAGTGTATTTAAAAAAAATTCGCCCCTCCACAGCATTCGATCAACACAAAAATTTGTTGAAATATTCTTTGGACAAACAAAAATGCACATATATATATATGTACATTGTCTTCTTGATCGGGGCGAGTGAAGGGGTCTAACTTTTCTATAGAATTTACAAAACACGGAATTTTTCTGCAATATCAACTGAAACACGCTGTCTTTGTGACGTCATGCGACGTCAATGTAACCATGGAGATTGGAAAATGTGTATGCAAAACGTTCTTTGCGCCTTGGTGCATTAGAAACATATTCTATATAAACGATTATTGGAAGGCAAAAAAATCTTGAAATTTGGGCCAAAAACAGCTCTTATAGTCCCCTCTCCTTTACTGAAAATATGCAGCAATAGGGATATCGATAGTATACGATATGATGTACATGCCATGTAGTACTCGTTAAAATTAAAAAAAATATACAACAATAAGGATTTCGATAGTATGCGATATGGTGTAAATGCCGACTCGTACTTAGATTAGATACAAATATACTGAAAGCATGCAACAATAAGGATATCGATAGTATGTTACAAATGTAAGTGATGTAAATGACATCTGGTACTCAAATTTGGTACAAATTTACTGAAAATATGCAACAATAGGGATATGGATAGTATGAGATATGATGTACATGCCGCCTAATACTCAAATTTGTACAAATTACTTAAAATATTCAATAATAGGGATATCGATAGTATGCGACATGATGTAAATGCCATCTGGTACTTAAATAAGATACAAATATACTGAAAACATGAAACAATAGGGATATTGATAGTATGCAGTATGGTGTAAATGCCATCCAATACCCAAATTTGGTTCAAATTTACTGAAAATATACAGCAACATGGATATAGATAGTATGCTATTTGGTGTAAATGCCATCTAGTACTCAAGTTTGGTACAAATATACTGAAAACATGCAACAATAGGGATATCAATAGTATGCGATATTTTGTAAATGCCATCTAGAACTCAAATTAAGTACATTTGTACAAATTAGCTGAAAATATGCAACAATAGGGATATCGATATTATACGATATGGTGTAAATGCCACCTTATAGTCAATTCTGGTACAAATTTACTGAAAATATGGAACAATAGGGATATGGATAGTATGCGAGTTTGTGTAAATGCCATCTAGTACTCATATTTGATACAAATCTACTGAAAACATGCAACAAAAGGGATATCGTTAGTATGCGATATGGTGTAAATGCCATCTAGGACTTAAGGGGGTAGACCTGGGGTAGGAGGAGATAACTCTGTTTTTCACTTTTTTATTACTTACCCAAACAAATAGAATCATTGCAAAAGGTATGATCAAAATTTTAGAATTGTAATTTTTTTTCCACACAGCAAATAAATATTCTCTTTGTCATAAACACAAATACCCAACATCCAGTTATTTCTAATTAGTCCATTTTATCCTACATTTTTGTAATACTGTCCAAAGATAATGAAAATCTGAAAAAGTCATATTTCTTCCAAGGGAGGTAATTTATAGTAAAGATTCAGCAATTTTATTGATTTTTACCAACTTTATTCTAAATTTAGAAAAAATGGGACGGTAGAATTTTCTAAAATTTTAATATATCCTTCATATACAAGTTGTCTTTCTATTCTCAGATTTTGGTGAAAATTAAACGACAAATTTTTTTACTAGAGGTGTTTGAAAGTGATCAAAATAGAGTAAAAATTTCAGCCAATATTGTTCAGAACACCCACTTATTTCTGTTCAAAGTTGTTAAATTTACTATCATTATTCATTATCACTTTCACACATGTCTAAACTACAGGATTTTGCATTTGAAATCATTCTAAATCAAAAACAAATTTAATTAGAGCCAATTTTATACACCACAATCAAGTCCTGAACGGACCAAATAACATGAGGAAACAAGGTATCTTTGATGACCACTAGACATAAAATGGGACGGTAGAAATTGTTGTAAATTGCTTAAAGTGGACATGAACATGTGTAGTTTTAATACTGAAAATATCAAGAAAATTAAACGAGCGGAAAATTTTAGGCCTACCCAGGTCTACCCCCTTAAATTTGATATAAATATGCTGAAAACATGCAACAATAGGGATATCGATAGTATGTTAAATAGTGTAAATGCCATCAAGTACTCATATTTGGTACATATTTACTGAAAATATGCAACAATATGGATATGAATAGTATGCGATATGATGTACCCATCTCTAGATTTTCAATGGGGCCTGTGTTTTCCATGAAAAATGAAGAAATTTTCCATGGAATTCCATGGAAATCCATGGCATCTTTTCCATGGGTCATGGAAAATAAGATCTTTTAAAAAATTCCATGGAATTCTATGACAATGCCAATCATTTTCCATGGAATTCCATGGAAACTTTCCATGCATAGCATGGAAAGCTGAACTTAGAAAATTTTAGTCATGGAAATGGTCATGGAAGTAGGACTTGGTTTATTTTTTACATGGAAAATATGGTCAAAGTGAAAAATAAAGTCCAATAGTGATGGATAAAAATATCATATTGTCATAATATGTACAATGTTGAATTATATAGGAATTAATTAATTGGGCTGAAATAAATCTCACTCGATATTTAAGAATTTTTGTCGACTGGAAGTTTACATAATATCATGATGCAGAGCCCTACAAACAAACAAGGTGTGTTACGCCTGAAAAAATGAAAAAGACACTCTGAAATGACAGGAACTTTGCATTTAGACGTGTTTTGATTCTGAAAATATACAACCTAGCAGGAATATTTTATTTCAGGGCATACATTTGAACTTGACAATTTTTCTTGGCAGGAAGTTTGGACATAAATAGGAGGTGGCCATCAACATTATGTCACAAAGACTGTGCTAAATGTTCACGAAAATCTATTCAGTGGTTCAGGAGGAGTTGTGGATAAGAGATTGGTTCCCACTTGTAATGTAATGGCTAAGTCCATGTTTTGCTCTGGGAAACCCCAAAAGTCAATCAAATCAAATTCTGAAATAAGAGATGCACATCTACATTATGTCATAAAGACGGAGTTAAAATTTCATGAAAATCTATTCAGTGGTTCTAGAGGAGTTTGTTTGGAAACGCGACTGTTAGTTGTAATAAACCATCAAAATGTCTGGCCTGTGACTGCAATAGGGAAGGTTCTAGTCAAAAGTGTGAAGACGAGACAGGGAAATGTAACTGTATAAACGATTTCTATGGAGACAAATGTAACGATAGAGACTTTCGTATGTCAAGCTGGGCGGAAAAATGTGAGTTCCCTTGTGCGGGTTATGGGAAAGGTACAAAAACGAAGTTTAGGGATGAAAAACAATCAAAACAGGGCAATGGGAAAGCTTGCGAAGGATCTTCTAAATAGGTTACATCTGAATCATGTTATTTCTCATTGTGCTATCCACCAAATAGGTATGATAACGGCGATTTTGTCAAAAATAAATTACATCAAGGAAAAAACACTGAATATCATAATAAATATCTCAGATTAAAGTAATTATTTTTTCTTGTTAAGTATTTTAGCAATAAAATTAGATAATTTGAATACCCGAGGGCGTATTTTGTACCAATCAATACCTTTGTTATATTAATGTTGAGTCAGTATATCATTTAAGGAAATAACCATGTTTAATTTAAGGGTCTGACGAGGTAAACCTAGCAGTTACCATGGAGGATAATAAAATACAACATTTCAATATCTAATTTTAATGCACACCCTCCAAAAAAAAAAAAAAAAAAAAAAAAAAAACCTTTAGATTACTTTCTAAAATATCCCGTTCACCAAGGACTTGTTTTTTAGGTTAATTGCTTAAACCGTGAGACCAGGGTTTAAAGCGACTTTTTTTTTTTTTTGTGTTGCTTAAACCGTGAAACAAGGATTTATGCACCTGAATATTTGAAAATTATCCAATTAGAATTATTTGTGTTTGAAACACACTGCATTAGAATCTTATTGTGGTATTCTATGTGGAAGCTGACAAGACTCTAAAATTAAATGTAGAGTATATGCATAATTTTATTTCGTAACATCTTTTTTATAAGGATGTTAGCTGGTCAACTTTAAAATAACAAGAATTTCAGTTAAATGTGATTTTTTGTTAGAATATTGAAAAGGAAGAAATTTAAGCGAAAAAAAATTGATAGGTTAACGATGTCATTTTTGAGCTACACGTGTTTCAAAAAATGGCGGGACACTGAACTTCTTTGTATTTTACATAGGATTAACACTAGCAATGTTTATCCAATAATGAATGTGACGAAATAACACCAATTGTATAAAATTTTGTCAGAATGCTCCGAAAGATGTATAAAATAAAATTATGGAAAAAATTAAGGGGTCACCGGGCAAAAAATTATTAAGCTTTTAAATGGATAAAACCAGAGAAGTCCGAAAATCTGACAGAAATACATAAACATGACCAGCGAACATCCTTAAGATCCAATTAAAACTTGTCTTAATGACGTCATCTTACATGTTATTTTTATGGCTTGTAAATATTAGTCAGTGATAACAAATTAGTAGAACACATGGTAAACAGTAAGCATTAGTTTTTTGGTTAAGGTAGAACAACTGTCAGTTGGAATATATATTGTACATACAATTAAAATCGCATTTTTCAAAGGAGTAGCGGCGGTAAGGGCCTTTTTTTGGCCTGAAAAATAAATTTGGCTGAATTCACCAAACAATTTGAAATTACAAGAAATAGAAATGCCAAAATTTGAAAGAATTATAATGTATCCATAGGAGAAATTCTCTCAAAGAACAAGTACACTATAACTGAAATGTATATAGAGCATACATCTCTCACACGGAGAATATTTTTATGAACTTCACCCTGATCAAATAAGCAACGTAGATGTATGGAGTGAACGTACATTAATCAAAGTCTCTACAAATACATGGTAAATCCAAGCAATGGAACAACGGCAGTAGAATACCGAAGAAACAAAGGAGTGGAATTTACAAAAGTTAGTGAGAGCCAAACCATCAAAAATGGAAGTCCAAAGACATCGCCAAGACGACAACACAGAAAACAATGACGTTAGACACAGAACACAATGGCAGATACAAAACACAGAAATAGAAATCACAACAAAGGAAAACAAAGGCACTCACAGTGTGAAATCCAGTGAAACTGAGAGTGACATCAGGTGCTCCAGATGGGTAAGCATGTCCTGCTCTGTTAACAGCACCCGACACACTGCTTTTTATTTTTGTTCTTCATCTGTTGCAACATCACAAAATATATTATGACGGAACACCGAACATATCTGTTGATAAATAAAAAAACACCATCTGAGATTAAACTTTTTCTATCTTGAAAACACTTCCATGAGAAGGAAAAGTTGAATAAATTCATGAACAGATGGGGGAAACATTTTTCCATAAATATAATACAAGTAATTGAATGTAACGATCTGTCGATTATCTGCATAACCGAATGTTTTGCTATCGGTACGTCTGGTAATCAAGTATACACCAGAGAATGGTCAGAATAACATTATAAAAGATAGTATCTTTGACAGAAAAAAAGTGTTAAAAATTTCAGAACATTTTGATATTCTACATGACATCAGAACCTTTACCCTGAATACAACCCACTCATCATTCAGTATTAAAGTTAGAATTGAAGTCCCCGAGGAATCGACATTGTATGTTCGTATTATACCAATTTAATTGATTAAAAAAAAAGTGCTGACTACTGAACTTGTGAATTCCCTCGTAGACTATTTGCCAACCAAATGTTCAATCCATAAACATTTAGTTGAATATATTTGTAACTATTCTGAACCAAAATGACAGAGAAGAAATAAAGAATATGATCTAAATGGAAAGCCAAATTTATCTAAGGACAGAGCTTTGCACTAGGGGACACTCCTTAATTTTCATCAAAATGTACAAAATTTCAGACTTTGTAATTTAATTATTTAAATTAATACATAAATAAAATGATTAAAAAAAATTAAAAAAGTGCTGACTACTGAGCTTGTGAATACCCTCGTAGACTATTTGCCAACCAAATGTTCAATCCATAAGTATTTAGTTGAATATATTTGTAACGATTCTGAATCAATTGAAATGTTACATTTGATTGTGCAGAATGATCCCAGGGATTGTGTGATAGAACAACTCCTGTCCAGGCCACCTGAAAAAAAAAAAAAAAAAAAAAAAAAAAAAAAAAAAAAAAAAAAAGAAAAAAGAAAAAACAACAGAATCATTTTAGGTACACAACTGTAGTAACATAATGTCCGGCATAATTTCCAGGTATGGTGAGGGATGTCTCCATTCTCATAATGTAATGATAGGTAAAACAAACTTATATTTCATATATAGTGTTCTGAACCAACAATGTGTTCTTTCGATATTTGTGATGCCTATTTATGGAAAGAATAGCCCTAAATTACCCTTTGAGCAAATTGTAATAGCCTACGGAACTGAAAATCTGTCTAAAAGACAGTCGATTGTGTATCTCTGTTAGATATTTATTAAACCATTTAGCAAAATAATTTGAGAGACCATTGAATGTCGGTTTTAGATTGACGGTTCGGTTGTCCTTACATTATCAATTGTTGTTATTACTCATTTTTTGTTAAATCTTGCTCAGCTGGAAAAGTTTCCAATTCGGTAAAGCAGGAAAGGAGGGTTCGGACTTTGCGCTAATTTCTGTGCTTATCTTAATTTTGCTTTTATTTTAGATCCTATTGCTTATTGTTCTTCTATCTGCTTTCATGCATATTTAGGATTCTGATCTTCTCAAATATCAAATGATCTTCACTGAAGGAAATAAAAAACGTCAAAAAGGCCAACTACAGAACATATATTTAGAGTAACTTAGGTATTTTAGTTATTCTTAGTCTTTATCAAATTTACGCTCCAGGGTTTGAATATATTAAGTTGTAGTGTTTGAATTAACTTCCATGGCGTTGAAGTAAAAAACAACGGCAGTAGAATACCGAAGGAACAAAGGGTGAAATTCACAAAAATCGGAGTCCAAAGACAGGGCAAAAACGAGAACACAGAAACAAATGACGTTAGACACAAAAACAATGACATTAGACAGATACAAAGCACAGAACAAGAAATTACATTAGAATAACATTCAGAACAAAGGCACTCACAGTGTGAACTCCAGTGAAACAAATCCCTGACTAAGCAACTTTTGGGACAGTGTTTTTGCTCTGTTCAAAAAATTACTGTACAAACTACAAGCTCGACAGTAACGAATCAACTGTGAAATGTACACTCCATAGGCTGGAGAGGTAGGTATATTGCTGCTAAGAAAGGGAAAGTTCACAACAGGGAAATTAAAATCATCACGCTTGTCATATAGCTTAGATTTCAAACGTCCATCTTCGTTAATATACAATAAAAGATCTAGGTACGAAGCTGAAGTAGGTGTTTCAGTTGTTTCTTTAATTTCAAGCTCATTTGGATAGATCTGATGTAAATAATCCTTAAATTTAGGATTATTAAGAGGAAGTACATCGTCTATGTAGCGGAAGCTGAAATTAAAGGACTGGGCTAAATGTTTTTGTTTTCTTTGAATAAGCCCTTGTAAAAACTCGGCCTCGTACGAGTAGAGGAAAAGGTCAGCTAAAAGCGGCGCACAGTTTGTTCCATAGGAATTCCTATTGTCTGTTGGAAAACACGACCTCCAAATTCGACAAAAATATTGTCGATCAAAAATTCTAACATTTTGATTACGTCAGTCTCAGTTTACTTCTTATTTGAATCGGTTTGGTTCTTAAGAAAATATGCCTTGTCTTTCCCTATAACTAAATGGGTGTATCTCCGTTCTCCATTTTTTGTGCAGAAACATTGATGTATTAAATCTGCAATTACTGTTTTCAGTTTATTGTGTGGCAGGGTTGTATAAAGTGTAGAGAAGTCAAAAGTTTGAATGCTATGGCAATGGGTAAGACTGGTAGAGCTGTTCAAGGAGATCTTTTGAATTTTTAAGAATCCACATTTGATTCACACCGCTTGTGGAGTAGGCTTTATTACAGTAATTTTTCAGGCCATCTCTGACTGCGGTCAACAAAGTAGTGAGGAGCTGTGAAAGAGGTTTAGTGGTGCATCTGGAAGACCCGTCAATCAATCTCTGTTTGTATGGATTCTTATGAAGTTTAGGTACCCGTTAGATGTAAGAGATCATAAGCTTTTATGCCAAATGATGCTAACACTGAAGTGTGATTCCCTCGATATTGTAGTAGGGGTATAAGTAGGGTTTCCAGATGAACTGTCGATGCCCATCTCCTACACAAGACAGTCGAGATAGTGTTTCTTACACACAAACAGTATGTTGTTAGAAGCTTTGTCTGCAGGGACAATAACGTAATTTTCATGGAGGTTGGACAGAATTCTTTCTACAAGGGGATCTTCAAATATACTGGGATTTCTGGATTTCATAGCTGTTTTTAGGCGCCGGATGCAATTTACAATTAATGACTTTATGGACCTGATCCAGTCGGACAATGTTTCAACGTCCTCTTTCTCTTTCTTTGCCCACTTCCTAGCATAGTCTTCAACTGCATCCATCAAAATCTTGAAGTTGTACTTCCAGTTGATGTGCTGGGGCTCACGATATTTGGGACCGTTTGAGAAGATTTCTCGTAGTTTGAGGTTGTCGACGATACTAGTATCTAGGTCACCAGTTATAACGTGTCCAGCCGGACTATAATTGAACGGGGAAGAGGAGCAACACAATCAGGTGGTTTGGCTTTAAAGTCATCAATTTTGAAGTCACGCAATACCCGTTTGTAATAGAAAATGAAAGTTGCAATTGGTTTAGTGTAGGAATATGAGATAAGTGGAACTGATTGATCATTAAAATAAGGAGGAATGTTTGATGTCACCGTTTTGCTATGTAGAATGTTAGCAAGATTTATAGCGTCCAAGCCTTTATTGGCGAATTGAATTTTGATAAATGTCCGGTTATCTGGTTTGTTGGCGGATGTGGTGACAGGCTTGAACAGTCGATGGTTAGATATATCCAAAACAATTGCTGTTAATTTGTATTCTAGAGAATGGCTATCAGTTACGGATGATACTAAACATGTTTTGTAGAAGGAATGAAGTTTTGAAAGTGGCAAGGAATACAGTTTGGTACGAATGTGATGAATACCTAGAGGAATGGCCATGAACGGAAGAAGACCATTAATTGAAATGTCATGTAGACTTGGGGAAGTATAGTGCCTATGTCCATGACTACGTGGTCTGCGTTGGCTTCCATTCAATATATTCATCACATTCACCGAACTGCAAAGTAAAGTTCGTGGGTTTCAATATAAAGTTCCAGGATTATGTATTTTTAGTGACTGAAATTTTGTTGTCATCATGTCTATTTTCTACAGGGGAAAAAGGACGGAGACACAACAAACCATCGAGGACAACCATTATAAAAGAGAGGAAAGATTTGGAATATCAAACAGAGGCATTCAAAGTAACAACAGGCAAGGAGTTTCAGAGAAAACTTGTAATGGGCTTGATTCTCCAAACGGAAAGACGGAGATGAATCAAGTAAGTTAGCATTTTCTCCATGAATTTTATTTCTTCCATTCCTTTATAATTTATTATCAGATGAAATTCGCATTTTATACTAACTGAACACTCTTCAAATATAACGTATAAGTTTTCTTCCGATTGATTTGATGAGTGCAATATATATATACTAGTAGTAATTTGTTTTGCGAGAATGGAATTCTCTGCTTGTATTGCATCGAGTGCGATAGCACGAGATGCAATGCAAGCTGAGAAATCCATACGAGCAAAACAAATTACTAATAGTGTTTTTATCGCTAATTCTGTAATTTATATACAGCAGATATATGTTTCCTTTTCTACTGAAATATTTTTAGGTAAAAGAAATATAAATTTTGGTCAAATATAGCGCTTTTTTTCATGGGATAATTTTTTTCACGAAACGTCACGCGACGTGATATTAATACGCTGTTGCTAACGTTTTATAGAGATTGATGATAATATGTTCATATCAGCGCAGTGCAGTGATACTAGAATTATCGTCGCTCTTGAACAATTAATATCAAGCAAATTAGCGATAAAATCGTTTATATGTTGTGATTGTCTACCGTCTCTCTTTTTGTCAGGAAACCGACTGACAGCGATCGTAAGAATACTTTGCCAGTCAATTGTTGATGATACTACATCCTTGAGCAAAAGATTACAGGGATGTAGTATAATTCGGCATCAAGATATCGATTGCTCTCAAAAAAGTGATAAGAGCTGTTTTAAACTTACAATGAGGTATGAGATGTATTTCATGATAAATGCATCATGCTCACCAATATCATCTGCGTGAAATGTAATAAATTACATAATGTATACATTTATTTTAATATTATTATGTAATGAACCTTTTTAAAATTTAAGACGTTAATAATATTCAAACATTTATTTTAATATTATTATGTAATGAACCTTTTTAAACTTTAAGACGTTAATAATAATTCATTGCAATTACATAGCACAATTTTATTCACAAATACGATGTAAAGCACGGAAAAAATAGAAGAAAAAAAAGTGACAAAAATAATGAATGTACTACAATATGTAAGAGCATTGCATGGTAAACACACAAGTGTCAAAAAAATTATGTAGTTCAATATATATTGTATATATTATATTATAAGATATTTTGTATCTGGTAGAGTCGAATGAAGCAGCTGTATCACTATTAGTCGTGCAGGCGACTAGAACCGATGCGAATAATTTCATTTTCGAGACCTGATGCAAAATGTTGTCCATTACATCTCTGTTTGTGGTGTATATCTAAAAACTAATTTTTTGAAAATAGTTTTATTCATTTGACGTAACATTATTTTCAGTATCAACCAAGAAACAAATGAGGTGAAAACTATATTGTATTTTCGGATCTGAGGTCTTAAATATTAAATTTAACGGTCTTTTATTGTTTTTTAGTGAGCAGGGCAAAAAGACGAATATTTGTAGCACTAAAATCTTAGATTTTTCCCTAATAAATCATAAAAACCCAATATTTTTACATTCAAATTCACGATAAAAATAAGTTTAACCACACCAAGTCTGTGGAGTCATTTGCTATTGCTTCCGACAGTAAACTGTGAAGTTTCCCCTTAGAAAATTTGAACGTCATCCAACTAAGTCCAAAAATATAAAATATAATTGCATCAAAATTTGTAACTTTTTTGAATTTTTAACAGACATTTATCAAAGAACGACAAAAGACCACCTAAAGAACAAAGGAGTTGCATTTACAAAAATCGAAGTTCAAAGACATTGCCAGAACGACAACACAGAAAACAATGAGGTTAGACACAAATAAAAATGACGTTAGACAGGTACAAAGCACAGAAATAAAAACACAAAATTCACAGTTTGAAACCCATGAAACTTCGAGTGACATCAGGTGTTCAGGAAGAGTAAGCACACGTCACACTGTAAGTGAGTAAATCCATGAAAAAGTCAAAATGGGTATGGTCAGAACTTGGAAGTCCGATTTAATGTCGGAATCAATAGGAACGTGATTTCACAGACAGACTTTTGAAATTTGGTATGATAAAACTTAATATTAGTCAAACATATAATTTACAGATATAATTGTAGGCAATTTATTGTAATATTGACATTGGTTTGGTATTAGTTGTAGGCTGGTTGTTAGCAGTATCTTACGAGAGTTTGGAGGGAAAAGTAAAAACCAAAAGAACAGAGAAAAAAGTCAACTATTAAAATAAAAAGAAAAAAGTTGCATGTCTTTAATCATTTTTGTGTAGAGCATTTAAAACTGAATATCGATTAACTTCCTTAAAACAATAGACCATATCCAAAATACAAAAATACCAAAGTTGCAAAAATGAACAGTAAATTTAGTTATGCTGTACACGTGTTTCAAGGAGAAACCTCTCATCAGCAGCATTAAAATCAAATAATATGGAAAGCCATAATAAAAAAATTGTGAACAAAGAAGTACTCATTACCAAAAATATCGAAATGGGAAGTCAAATCCAGTACCAAGGACATCCACCGAGTGCCATACACGGAATGAAGCCGTAGTATTTCTAAAGGGTTTGAATTCTGGTATTTAGATTCACAAAGTTGTTGTTAACCCGCCCTATGTCATAATTATATTCACCCATGTGACCATGAATAAACTTCAAAAACATAATCTCATGCCTTTAAGACGTTACGTTTTCTATAGTGTGACGTAATGAAATGTGGTCTGGGTAATCCTGATACCGGAGCTAGGATATGCTCTATTGAGATTTATGAGCCAATAAGATCTGACGGTTATCTATCCTTTGAAAAGCTTTCATGACATAGTTTTTTTTTACAAAAAGAAGGGAAAAAAGCAATAAAATACTTTATATTAGTTATAAAAACATATATAACAAAATAACAAAATTAAAAATAAAACGAAAAACTTTGTATTTAATCAATAAATGGGCATAACTGTTAATTTGTAATTTCAAACAACAATCATTATGAATAAATAGCACAAATAACCAGGAGGGGCTATTGCCTATGCACTAAATGATTCGTAACATTGTAAATCAAATTCGGGTATTTTGGTATATATTTCAACTCACAAAGTTGTCAATATTTTCATTAATTTTTCCTGCGCTCTAATGAAGAAAAACATAATTTCTCATATGCTTTGAAAAACAAATTTCGGGTAAAAACTGCACTAAGAATAAATCTCTGAGCTGACAAGAAGATGTTTATATTGTCGATTGGATTAAGACGGAAGACCCCAAAAAGTAGCACATTTTAATTTAGAGTAAATGACAAATTAGATAAGGGCAGGTAACGTTGTCGTTCCAAGTTGTATCGTTGACAGCAGAGTAAGTGATGACCATTCGTTTCCAGGTTGGCACAGACACAGTTTGTCAATGGAACACTATCTTTTCGATAAAAGTTGGTGGTTAATAAGTTTCATTTCATAAGAAGTTTGCAATGAAGAATCTGGCCAAGACGAGATCCAAGTAAGTAATATGATTTATTACTTTAAGTGGATTGTAAGTGTCCTTTCAAGGGTTTACAGTTGAACAGTTCTTAACATTCTCTGGAAAAAACCATTTCAAGAGTTAAAGTCTGAGGTTTAGAATAATTAAAAACAATGATAATCGTGCTCGAATAAGAGGAATTATAGAAGAATGACGGGGTTCGCCATGAGTTTGAGGAACCAAATCGCTTAAGTATGTAGGCGTGAAATAATTTTTCATCTCATAAAATTGTACTTACCTATGTTGCTCCCTTCCGTTAAGAAGTTTCTGCCAACCAGTTTCAGTATATAAATTTTGAAGTAGTAACTGTGGTTACAAGACTTGTATCTATTCTATTAGACAAATGACAGACCGACTTGCTTAATTATACTAATGGTGAATAATATCAAAAAAGGTTATCTGTTTTTCATTACGTTTCAATTTTACTAAATTTTTGTTACTTAATTTTTGTAAATTTTGTTACAAAAACTAAGGAGTATCTCCCTCACGCAAAGCTCTGTCCTTAGCTGATTTTGGCTTTATATTTAGATCATATTGGTTTTTTGTTCTCTATCAGTTTTTGAATATCTTTGAGTTTATGGTCTTCCAAATATTTAGATTTTATCTGCACTGAAGAGACATAAGTTGTCGAAATGCGCATATGCAGAAATTAAATTCACAGTAAGTTCGGTATTTAGTTATTCAATAGGGCTTTCATCGTCTTTAGAAATGACAGAAAGAAGATTCTTAGAAATTTCTGTAGTGCTTGATATGACGGGATCTATATGTTAGCGGCAATAGGTGAAATTAGGCATTAAGCTTAAATCCTAGGCATTAAGTTAATGCCTAGTCATTAGAACTAAAGCCTAAAATGAGTTTGGCATTAGTCTTAATACCTAGGATTTAGGTCTAATGCCTGATTTTTGGTCGTGAAAATTATTCTTATTGCCTGACTGGTCATTCTTTATTTGTTTTTTGACAATCAAAAAAAAAAAAATTGTAAGAGCAAATTTCTATAAAATAAAGAAATAAGTGCAAATACAATGTTCAATGAACAAATAATAAGTGAAAATACAGTTCTCATTTTAAGAATAATTTATTAGTAAAAATGCAATGGAGATCATTTTCATTTATTGTCACACAAGTTTGATCCATGACAACGCCATTGCATAGATGCCCACTCTTTTTACTTTTACATCTGTTTTTTATTATGCATTTAGAGGTGTAGATTCACTTCCTAAAGTAAGTGAGAATCTAACTATTATTTAAAAAATAGTTCAAAGATGTCGACAACATCGGAAAAAAAAAAAGACTTTACAAAGTAAAAGAACAAGATTGCTACGCGTAGCTATGTCCCCGCCGCTGCAGTAAAGTCGATAAAGTCCCATTTCTCATGTAAAAGTTTGCAAATCAAAATGGCGGTAGAATATGATCAACTGCATTAGGTGGCAAACAGCCAAGCAAAATTTCAGCAAAATCCCTTAATTGGATTATGACAAGATGTGTCCACAAAATCTTCCTATGTTGTAGTATGCATCAAGTCGATAAAGTCCCATAACTCCAGTAAAATTTGTCGAAGCAATTGGTGATGCGATATGATCTAGTACATATGGCGACTAACAATCCTGTATAATTCTTACCAGCGGTTTCTGATGAGTTGCATCCACGATATTTGCCATTGTATAACAATATGGGAATAATCAAAGTCCCATAACTCCCAAAAAATTTGACGAATCAAAATGGTAAAGCGATATTATCTAGTACTAATGGTGACTAACCATCCTGTAAAATTTGAATGAATTCCGACCAGCGGTTTCTGAGGAGTTGCGCCAACAAAAAACGTGACACACGGACGCACGGACGCAGAACATTACCATGTCCCTCTGTCACGTTGCGCCGGGGGACAAAAATGGCAGCATACACAGGTATTCAACACGGACCAAAATAAAGTAGGTGCAACGGTAGCGTGAGTAAGTATCCTGTGTTTCTTATAAGACACCAGCCTTTTTGAATGTCAATTCGGGTAATGAAGTCAGGAATAAAATAATTGTAAGTGCCATACAATTGAATTTCCCATAATTGTTAACAATTGTCCAACTCACTTACCTTATCTGCAGTCAAAACGTACTCCAAAGGCAAAATCATAGCATGTATTTACTGGTATCTTAAAACATTTCCACAGTTTATCACACAAAGGTGCAGTCCAAATTGTACTGTAAACCGGGAAATTTCGCGCCATCTATTTTTCGAGTTCTAGACTCTTCAGTTGTCGGCTTTTTTCCGGAGCACCATGTAACATTTCCAGATACACATAAACCTTGTAATTTACATCTGGATTACTATCAATTCCAACCAATTTCAAAATATCATAAAAATCCCAAAGAAAAGAAAACAGTTATCAACAAAGCTGAGTTAAGTATTGAAAATAAAATCACCTTTCTTTAATTTTACATTAACCTTGTCAATAGTGAACATATTTCGCTTTCACTACATTAATAACTGTTGATAACATTGTCAATTATTTGATCAGGCAATAAGAATAATTTTCGTGAACAAAAATCAGGCATTAGACCTAAATCCTAGGTATTAAGCCTAATGCCAAACTCATTTTAGGCTTTAGTTCTAGTGACTAGGCATTAACTTAATGCCTAGGATTTAAGCTTAATGCCTAATTTCACCTATTGCCGCTAACAAAAAATATACGTAAACGTCAAAACTGGCATGCTCCTTTAATAAAAAAAAAATACCACAATTTTAAGTTTAGGTTTGCTTACAAGTACAGATCCAAGGTGATAAGATGCACCTGATCTCATAGTACATTGTTTTTTTTTGTATCCGAGTTGTTCATTTTTTTATGTGTTTGTGTGTCTTAATTTTTCTTTTCCATGTCGTGCTCATGTTATGTCTTTGTTTCTTTGTTTTTTTTATGTTGCAATAGGGCCTGTAAGTCTCGTACAATTTTGGAACTTCCGGGATCAAAAATTGTACCCGGAAGTTACATTTTAAACAAGGATATATGACGTTTCAAACAAAAATTTGAACGTCATAATGCTCTGACGTCATGTTATGGCGGGAAGAGTTTTTGAATTGCCTGTTTATCGTGGATTCTTGTGAGTCACATGACGAGACTTACAGATCCTATTGTCCTTGGATTGTTCGTTTTAGACAGACGGATCGGTTCTGACTTACGTTCTTATTTTCCATTATCACTCCTTAAAGTAGTTCAACTCCGGAATAAGGGCCATTTTCTTACTGTATTGTTTTAGATTTTCTCAAGAAATTTTACCAAGGGTCAATAAAGGGTATATTTAGGGTCAGAAAAAGGGTACCCTTATTCGAAAATAACATTTTGAATGTTTTTCACTGTACATTTCACTGTACATTGTACATTGTTTTTCACTGTACATTGTACAAAAATTATTATCACTCTTTCCCATGATACTTCATAGAGTTCTACAGCTGTTGAAAATTTCAAGATAATAATTGTTGTCACTGGTGGACTGTTAGTCCCCGAGGGTATTCACCAGCCCAGTAGTCAGTACTTCGGTACTGACCCGAAAGCCGATTCTATTTTGAACCTTACAATATCTAAATTTTTGTAAATTTTATTGAAAACTAAAGAGTATCTCCCTCATGCAAAGCTCTGTCCTTAGCTAATTTTGGCTTTACATTTAGATCATATTGGTTATTTGTTCTCTATCAATTTTTAAAATCTTTGAGTTTACGGTCTTCCAAACGTTTAGATTTTATCTGCACTGAAGAGACATAAGTTGTCGAAATGCGCATATGCAGAATTTAAATTTACAATAACTTCGGTATTTAGTCATTTGAAACCATACCAAAAAGTTGGAAGTTTTAGAAAGTCATATTTTCTGTTGGTTAGTTTATTTTCATAACAGCAATATGTATTACCTAAGTAATAAGGGGAACCCCTATACATTATTTTGAAAGGAGATATTGAATTGTTTGTAATGGATCACTGCGCATTTGTAAACCATGCTAGAATGCGGGATTTTTTTTTAGATAAACGAATTACGTTCTGATGTTAGCAATACCTTTGAACTGATTGATAGGGCCCCCTACCAATTAAAAGTAATATGCTTTGAAATCCGATATGCGGTTTCATTTGCAATCATTTTTATGGCCTTTTTTTATGGTCAGCTATTTGAAGCAATTTAAAGATTGAAAGAGAAAAAATTGTCATAAACAAAGTTCGCCATACATAGTTCCCTTTAGTAATCTTGTGGAAAAAAAAGATAAATACAAACAAATAAAAGTAATATCTTCATGAGTTATAATTGCTGATTTTAAATCTATGCAAAATTCAGAGGAGCTCAGTCCTCCAAATTTTTAGCACTAATTACTTAAAACGATATCCAGCGTTTTCGGTTAAATTGATCTCATTTTCTGTTTTCTAATAAGAAATAGTATTTGTCTAAAATCCTCTATATATAAAATTGACAAGCGGACATTTTCAATTATCAAAACCGGAAACCATTAAAGCTATGAGATGTGTTAGATGTGTTTGTGTTGAAATGGATTGTTGGTTGGTATTTAGAATGGTCATCAGGATTCAGCCATATTGACAAAATATTGCTTGCAGATGACATGCAGAGGTATGAATTTTGTTATTAATTGTTGTTTAAAAAAGAAGTATTTTTTTCATCGTTTAATCCAAATAAAAAATCACTGTAAGAATTGTTTTACAGACACTGTTTTAAACAGCTTACATTAATGTTGAATAGATTTGACAGTTTGATTCAAATAACAAGAAAAATAATTAGAATATGTTTTAGAGAAATTATGCCACCGGGAGACAACAACGGGAGTACCCTATTGTCGACCTGGAAACTCTAATTTCTCCACAGCCACGGGAGATAACTTATATCAGTCATTTTGTCAAACGAATATGGTTGGTTTCATGTCCGTCTAAGTTTATTTCAATAAATGAGTTGTTCCATGGCTTCGTTTTACCATGTATTTGTATAAATTTAGTCCATATCTCTTCATTGCTTATTTTTTATGTCCTCCACCAAAATTATGACTTCTTCTACACATTTTATATAATTGTACTTCAAGTTAATCTTCAAAAATGATTTTTTATACCTCAGAGCTAGTTCAAAAAGCCCACAGCATTGAAAACAAAGGCACTCATAGTGTGATTTGCAGTGAAACTGAGAGTGACATCAGGTGCTCCAATAGGGTAAGCATGTCCTGCTCTGTTAACAGCACCCTTCACACTGCTTTTTATTTTTGTTCTTCATCTGTTGCAATATCACAAAATATATTATGACGGAACATATCTGTTTATAAATAAATAAAAAAAAAAAACATCTGAGAGTAAACTTTTTCTATCTTGAAAACACTTCCATGAGAAAGAAAAGTTTAATAAATTCATGAACAGATGGGGGAAATATTTTTCCATAAATATAATGCAAGTAATTGGATGTTACGATCTGTTGATCATCTGTACAGCATAACATAATGTTTTGCTATTGGTACGTCTGGTAATCAAGTATACACCAGAGATTGGCCAAAATAACATTATACGCATAAGTATCTTTGACAGACAAAAAGTGTTAAAAATTTCAGAACATTTTGATATTCTACATGGTTTACACTGAGTACAACCCACTCATCATTCAGTATTCAGCTAGAATTAAAAATCACCGAGGAATCGACATTACATGTTCATATTATAACATGATTTGACTCACTGGAAGTATAACAGGTGCTAAATACGACACAGGACATGCCTAAATTTACGGAGCTAATTTCGCAAAATTTTATACTGTTAGTGCTTTAGTTTTAATACATCTTTGTACATGTAGGAAATCTTTGAAATTTGTTGTTCCAGTCCTTGTGATATATTTTGACTTTGATTTATGTAATTTCTAATCAAGTTTTCCATTCTGTATTCTACTGTTGTTGTTCAGTTAAAAAGGGTTTAAAATTTTTTAATATTATCAAACGATTCAGATTTCGAAACATTGACCAAAAAAAGAATATCGAATTTAGTTTCTACATACGGTAATTTGTACATCTTATGTCTCTTCAGTTCAGATAAAATATAACGGTATTTAAACCATTAATTTAAAGATCTTTCAAAAATGACAGAGAAGAAATAACGAACATGATTTAAATGGAAAGCCAAATTTATCTAAGGTCAGAGCTTTGCACGAGGGAGAAGCTCCTTATTTTTCATCCAAATTTACAAAATTTTAGATTTTGCGAGTTAATTAATTAAATTAATAAATAGATAAAATGATTAAAAAAATAATAAAAATAAAAAAGCATCGAAGTACTGACTAATGAGCTTGTGAATACCATCGTAGACTACTTGCCAGCCAAATGTTCAATCCATAAGCATTTAGTTGAATATATTTATAACTTTTCTGAATCAATTGACATGTTAAATTTGATTGTGCAGATTCTAATCTTCCTGTATCCCCATCTAGGAGGACGGTATAATTGTGGGAGAATCAGGAAAGCAGTAAAAAATTCAATGATTTTTAAACTCGTGAATCGATGAGAACGATCTCAGCGATTGTATGATAGAACAACTCCTATCGGGGTGACAACAAGAAACAGACAGAATCATTTTAAGTACACAACTTTATTAACATTATATCCGGCATACTTTCCAGATATCGTTAAGGATGTCTGCATTCTCATAATTTAATGATAAGAGGGATCAAGCAAACTGATATTTGATACATAGTGTTCCAAACCAACAATGTGTTCTCTCGATTATTATGATTCCTTTTTATAGAAAGAATAGCTCTAGTGTTAGTGTTTCAGCAAATTGTAATTACCTATGGAACTGATAATCTGTCTAAAAGACAGTCGATTGTGAATCTTCGTTAGATATTAATTATACCATTTAGCAAAATAGTTTAAGAGACCATAAAATGTCGGTTTTAGAGTGACGGTTTGGTTGTCCTTACTTTATCATTAGTTGTTATTACTCATTTTTTGTTAAATCTTGCTCAGCTGGAAAAGTTTCCAATACGATCAAGCAGAAAAAGAGGGTTCGAACTTTGCACTAATTTCTGCGCTGATCTTATTTTTGCTTTATTTTAGATCCTATTGCTTATTGTTCTCTATCTGCTTTCATACATATTTAGGATTCTGATCTTCTCAAATATCAAATGATCTTCACTGAAGGAAATAAAAACGTCAAAAAGGCCAACTACAGAACATATATTTACAGTAACTTAGGTATTTTAGTTATTCTTAGTCTTTATCAAAGGACAAGGTGCGATAAGGGGTTGATTTGGCCCAAGATTCCAGTGAATTTCTAAGTTGCACCTGTAGATTTTCTCTCATGTTCGTTTCAAAGTAGAGATATCGTTTACAGAAAAAATACAAAAGTTAGAACCAATGACGTCACAATAGGTACAGTTCTGACGTCATGAAAAGGCTACTTTTTAGCATTTCCATTGAAACATACCGAATTTGGGAGATATTCGAACATTTTTCCTAACAGGAAATATCAAGCACATCCAAGAACCACGTAGATAATTTACCAACTCATTCGTACAAATGAACAGAACCTCTCATATAATTATTTTTGTGATTCTTGTATGTGCTCTATATTTCCTATACAGAAAAAGTAGTCAAAACTGGTAAAATTTGTCATTTTTCGGCAATATTTTCAAGTTGTCCCTTCTTCTACTTTCAAAGACTCAGTAATCTACATCAATATTTGAAAAATGTTACTGTTTACTGAAAAGCCAGACCCATAGAACATTTCAACGAGAAAATTCTGTGAATTAAACAAAATTTATTTTTCAGGCCAAATAAGGCCCTTATCGTCCTACTCCTTTACGTTCCAGGTTTGAATATTAAGTTGTAGGGTTTGAATTAACTTCCATGGCGTAAAAAGTTCGTGGGTTTGAATATAAAGTTCAAGGGTTATATATTTGTTAAGTGACTGAAATTTTTTTGTCATCATGTATATTTTCTACAGTGAGAAAAAATGACGAAGACACAACAAACCATGGATCGAGGACAACCATTAAAAAGAGGACAGATTTGAAATTTTAAACATAAACAGAGGCATTCACAGTTACAACAGGCAAGGAGTTTCAGAGAAAACTTGTAATGGGCTTGATTCACCAAACGGAAAGACGGAGATGAATCAAGTAAGTTAGCATTTTCTCCATGAATTTTATTTCTTCCATTCCTTTATAATTTATAATCAGATGAATTTCGCATTTTATACTAAGTGAACACTCTTTAAATATAACGTATCAGTTTTCTTCCGATTGATTTGATGAGTGCAATATATTCGTTTCTCCAATTCTGAGCGTGTTAACCCAGTTGGTTAAAAAAACGTATTATTTTTAATCCACACGTTGGTTAAATTTCTGCGTGATGTTTCCCGCAACGTTTGATTTCATTCATAAAGTCTATTGTGACGTCATCGTTACTACGCTTTTAGATAGCGCGGCAAACGTTGACAACCGCGTGCTAAACCACCGAATAAGCACCTGAAACACAGTAAAAGTCATTGGAGAAACAATATATCCTTCCGTTTGCTCGTGGATTACGATATTTCTCCATTCTCGATAGTTAAATTTCTNATTTTAACATGCTCGCTAAAGCTCGCATGTTGAAAATCACAAATTTAACTATCTCGAACTGGAGAAATATCGTAATCCACTTGATCCGGAAGAATATACTATATTTATATGTTGTGATTGTCTACCGTCTCTCTTTTTGTTAGGAAACCGACTGACAGTGATCTCAAGAACACTTTGCCAGTCAATTGTTGATGATACTACATCCTTGAGCAAAAGATAACAGGGATGTAGCATAATTTGGCATCAAGAGATCGATTGCTCTCAAAGAAGTGCTAGGAGCTGTTTTAAACTTACAATGAGGTATGAGATGTATTTCATGATAAATGCATCATGCTCACAAATATCATCTGCATGACACGTAATTACATAATATATACATTTATTTTAATATTATTATGTATTTAACCTTTTTAAAATTTAAGACTTAGTAAATAATGATTCATTCCAATTACACAGCGCAATTTTATTCACAAATACGATGTAAAGCAAGGCAAAAATAGAAGAAAAAATGACAAAAATAATAAATGTACTACAATATGTAAGAGCATTGCATGGTAAATACACAAGTGTCAAAAAACTATGTAGATCAATATATATTGTATATATCATATTATAAGATTGTTCAATATTTTGTATCTGGTAAGGTCGAATGAAGCAGCTGTATCACTATTAGTCGTGCAGGCGACCAGAACCGATGCGAATAATTTTATTTTCGAGGCTGATGCAAAATGTTGTCCATCACATCTCTGTTTGTGATGTATATCTAGAAACAAATTTTTGGAAATAGTTTTATTCATTTGACGAAGCATTATTTGCAGTATCAACCAAGAAACTACTTGACGTTTAGCAGGACGTCTAACAAGTGTTAACATGGATACACGTGATACCACCATCCATTCTTTTATCTCCAAAATGTGGTGATACAACTTACTGTATCATGGGTGTTGAAGTTAAGGGAAGTGGGGTAAAAACAAAATTACAGAACAAAAGAAGAGGTGGAGACCATATTGTTTTTTCGGATCTGATGTGTCTTAAATATTAAATTTAACGGTCTTTTATTGTTTGTTTTTTTAGTGAGCAGACCCAAAAGACGAATATTTGTGGCACTAAAATCTTAGATTTTCCCTAATAAATCATAGAAACCCAATATTGTTACATTCAAATTCACGATAAAGATAAGTTTAACCACACCAAATTTATAGTGTGCGTCTGTGGAGTCATTTGCTATTACTTCAGACAGTATACCGTGAAGTTTACCCTCTGAAAATTTTATCGTCATCCACCTAAATTCAAAAATATAAAATTAGCGATACAAGTATAATTGCATCAAAATTTGTAACTTTTTTGAATTTTTAACAGACATTTATCAAAGAACGTCAGAAGACTACCTAAGGAACAAAGGAGTTGCATTTACAAAATTCGAAGTTCAAAGACATTGCCAGAACGAGAACACAGAAAACAATGACGTTGGACACAAAAAACAATGACGTTAGACAGGTACGAAGCACAGAAATAAAAACACAACATTCACAGTTTGAAACCCATGAAATTGCTAGTGACATCAGGTGTTCCGGAAGAGTAAGCATTTCCTGCTCTGTCAACAGCACACGCCACACTGTAAGTTAGTCAATCCAGGAAAAAGTCAAAATGGGTATGGTCAGAACTGGGAAGTCCGATTTAATGTCGGAATCAATAGGAACGTGATTTCACAGACAGACTTTTGAAATTTGGTATGATAAAACTTAATATTNTTATCCCCCGCTTAGCGAAAGCGGGGGGATCATGTAATGCAGTCCGTCCGTACGTACGTACGTACGTACGTACGTCTGTAGTGGCAAGGCATATCTCTGAAACCGCAACAGATAGAAACTTAAAATTTGGCA
The DNA here is from genome assembly GCA_002080025.1 of Modiolus philippinarum. Taxonomy (NCBI): domain Eukaryota; kingdom Metazoa; phylum Mollusca; class Bivalvia; order Mytilida; family Modiolidae; genus Modiolus; species Modiolus philippinarum. Next base: position 202,919 of record MJUU01047468.1, on the reverse strand, counting down.
TCATGGAAGAGTATATGACCCACTTCCATGTCGTTGGAAAAAAAATCCATGCTTCCTTCACACTAAAGAACTCTTCAAGCGAGCTGTTTAAAGTGGTCAGTAGGTTTTTTGCTACAGCTCTTAATTCCGAATCATTTTCAATTTGACCCCGATTTTTAAGTTGCATGTTCATGTTTCCATGAACTTTTCCATACCCATAGTTCAGTATATATTATCAAAATTGTTCTCGTTTTGATTTAGCTGAAATATTGCAGAATATACATTAAACAATAATCAATCAATGAATTAATTATCATTCACATGTGAAAAAAGAAACTTTGATTGTAAAAAATGTTGAGTGTTGACTTTAAAGAATGTTTTAATTAAAGATTGGTTTCCTAAACACCAAAATCGAGGATCGACCAAGTGCAACTTAATAAAGATACATTATTTTAATTCTAGTATTCCTGTTAATTTCACTTGAACAGATATGTAAAATTTATATTGTTTGTCATCGAAATGCTGTGATTGTGAATTGAATAAATATTTGTCGAATTTGGAGGACAAGTTTAAGAGCAGTCTACAGGGATACCCATGGGAACTTATTATGTACTCCTATTGAGCCAGAGAACTTCAGTAGATTTCAATTTTCTTTATATAGAGGATTGTCTGTCATCGAAAAATCATTAATTTTAAGATCACCTTAAAATTATATGAATTGTTCAATATACTCAACAGTTCTCGCAACAATATAGCTGAAATATTGCTGAAGTTGACGTAAAACATCAATCAATCAATCAATCAATCAATCAATCAATCAATCAATCAACTTATATGCAAATGCACTGGGAATAATACAGACCACTAATATATATTATCAGCATCATACCTTGACTTTTATCTCTAAACTTATAACCCTTGACGACAGAAAAAAAAAATAAATAAAAAGACATAAAAAAAAATCACAGCAACCCTGAATTTTACACTTCAGTACTACTTTCCCCATTTACAAAATTAGTAATATTACCATATCTTCATTATATGATGTCTACATTTTACAACGCATTCGCCATTATTGTGCCTGAATATTGTACAGCAAGTTTTTAAAATAGATCAAAATCACTATCTCACAACCTAATACACGTAGGCTATGTTTAATCAGTTTTGCAAGTGTCACTACAAGGGTTTTTCAGTCGTCAAGATAATTACACATATGATTTTAGAATTTCCATTTTCTTCGTTTTTGCTTCGGTATTCGTTTGCCGATGTATATGGATACAATGATTTTATATCACAAATAACTAAATACCGAAGTTACTGTGAATTTTGATTCTGCATATGCGCATTTCAACAACTTATGTCTCTTCAGTGCAGATAAAATCTAAATGTTTGGAAGACCATAAAGTCAAAGATGTTTAAAAATGATTATAAATTTTTTTGAGAAGTTGTAGAATTTGTTACAAAATTGAAGAACATTGAATTTGATAACGCCGAAGTTATCAGTTGCATTTGCATAGGTGTATACTCTCCTGTAGTGAATAATAATACCAACATTTGAGGAGGGGGGTGCTTTAGTTATTTGACGATCATTCTTAATTTTTGTTAATTTGTTTTGTATTTGTCATGTGATATTCATTTATATTAAATAATATGATAAAATCAGCCCTAATATGACAAACACGGCATGTGTCATACTGATGGATTAGCCCTAATGATATTAATACAGCTTTTTCGGCCCATGGGCAAATCCAGGAAAATCCTGTATTGTCCCGGGCCAATACAGGGTTCATTGAGGTCAACTTGAGAGCGGTTATGTATAGTAAAATTGTATTCACGGTGGTTGTAACGTGTTTTCTCCATTCCGTAAATCTACTCATGCGCAAAATTAAAATAAATTCCACTTTCTTTTGAAAAGCATGACATATATCTTCAAATATTTAACAACAATAGATCACAATAGTTACACGTAAAAATCATGAAACACGACAAGTTTCCAAACAGAAAAAGGTGGAATGGAGTGATGTTAACAACTCATAAATAGGTCATGATTTGAAGATGGTGTATTAGTGAGAAAATTTCATATGCAAATGAGCTAATAACATAGTTATGCAAAAAAGTAACAAATCATAAATAACATAGTAAACGGCATAGTAAGAAACCATTAATAACTCAGTAACAACATACTTAATAACTCAGTAACAACAAAGTAATAACTCAGTAACAACATACTTAATAACCCAGTAACAACATAGTAATAACTCATTAACAACATAGAAAAACTGTAATTTAATATGACTATAATTTATGTGTGTGTACACAACTTTGAACCAGATATAAAACAAAATGCATTTGCAAATAATGTACAAAACTTAATTTATAAGCTTGATAAACAAAGCATCTTGTTAAAAATCCTTATCATATGCAAGATGCACCCCAATGGTTGAACGGAATAAATTTTACTTCGCAGAACATTATCCGAATAATGTCGATCATCTTCATATCTTCGAAACATTTTTTTGTACTGGTCTTAGCTGTTACTTGTCATGTATACATACATGATGTAAAAGAT
>MJUU01047468.1:177965-198730 GCA_002080025.1 Modiolus philippinarum | reverse complement strand
GGGCACCCCATTTTTACAACTGTAACAACAAAAATATACATGTATTAATCATTATGCTAAACTCCTCACAGGAAGGGATCTTGATGGAAGCTGTATACTGAGGGTACATAACTTAATTTGTAAGTTGGTACTGGGTCTTGAGCTGGCATGTCAGTTAACTGCTAGTAGTCTCTTGTGATTTCATGTTTATGTCCGTATATTTAGTTCTTTCAGTTTCATTTTTCACAATTGACTCAGTCCTGTTGCCAACTGAATTTTACTGTTGTTACGATTGTTTTTTTTTATTTATCACATTGGTTAAAGGGGGAGGTTTTGGCCCAATAAAACTAGTTTATCCCCGCCGCAACAGCTTTGCGCCTGTCCTAAGTCAGGAAATTTATTATGCCTTTGTGTGTCTTGTCTGTTTTCTAATTAGTTAATTTTATGTCTATGGGAGTCTAGGGTGATGTTTATTTCGCTGAACTTGATTACTCTTTATTCAGGGGCCAACTCCGACCTGCCGTTGGGTGTGGGGTTTCCTCACCATTCATTGAAGATCTTATGGTGGCTTTGAGTTGTTATCACTCCCCTTTGGGTCGTTGTCTCTTTGACACATTCCCCGTTTCCCTTCTTTTTCCTATGTATAAGTGCTGAAAGAAAAAAGTTAGATTATTTAATAAAGGTGTTATGAACTGTCTGTTTCTGTATTGGCCCCGTATAGATTCTCGATCAGCTGTATTGCCCCCCACCCTCCATGTCTCGGGACCAATACAGCTAACCTAGAATCTATACAGGGCCAATACAGAAACAGACAGTTAATAAAACTGTAGTACTACATCTAAGTTGTTATGTTTTCGGTAATGGACGTAGGAATTGCCTCTTTTCGGTTTTTGCTTCGGTATTAACTTTCCAATGTAATGATAACGAGATATTTCAAGTTTTTGGTTTTGGATAAGAAATTGATAAGAAGTTCATTTTTTAGGTATTATATTGTTGAACTGATTTCGTATAAAAATTAAACTATCAACAGTTTTTTTTTGTTTTTCGGTCGGCTTAATTACCGTGAAAAGTGTATCAACAATAATTAACTTTCCCATTACTAGAAGCAATATACTTACCTTGTCAGCTTATGGAATGTTCATTGCACAGTTACTGTCCAGCATTTACTTCAAGTGATAGATAAACATAAATTGTGCCTGCAGTTAATAATGGTACTACAACATAGTTGCTAAAACTGCTGTCAAACGTAGGGTTAGCTTATTTTCGTGAGTCAAAAATTTTGCAGATTTTATTGGAAATTGTATGCCAAAAATTTAAGCGTTTTTAAAATTTCGCAGACTATCAAAGATCCTATATACATCGCAGAATATTCTTTCGCGATTCAATTCCAGTAAGCGAAAATTAAAACACCGCGAAAATTACCCGCTATACGGTGTATTATTTTTGTCATTTTACAAAAATATGCATATTGACCTTATTTTATTCTACTGCAAGGGACTTCCTTATTTTCGAAAGGTTTAAATTTTGGCAAAACCTTTAACCTGCATGACAGTGTCTTGGTTTGCTTTTTGTTCGTCCCAAAATGCTATATATTTTTCTTTTTTGATTATTTAATAAAAAAGTAAGCTTTCAATTTGTAAGAATTCCTTTAATACGACGGTAAGTGTAGCCTTTTTTTATTTAACAGCTTCATCATGACCGGAATAAAACTATTAGGATGCCTCTTGTACCTGGCAATAATTATTACCCTTGAAGTTACAAACGGCCAGTTAAGTAGTACCACAAAAACACAGATGAGATTGGGGGTTAAAGACCTCCAGGCTGCTCTTGACTATGGAGCAACACTGTTGGAAAAACTGAAGCCTATGGCAGGGGCTCTTGGAGTATTTGGTGCATTCCTTACATTTGCTATGATATTTGTACCATCAACAGAGTCAGCTGAAATGAAATTTATGAAAACACAATTTGGACAGGTTAACATGAAACTTGATAGGATAGCAAGTCAGATCGATAACGTCAAGGCTTTAGTAAAACTAGAAATGCAACGAGCCCAGTACATCACTTCATCAAATAAAATTTTGTTTGGGTATGATCAGCTAAGTAAGTTTCAGGACGAAATATCTAACTCGACATCATGTTCATCAGAAGCATGTAAAAAAGAGAGACTAGAGATAGCATCGAGATATATAGATAGTTTTAATATCAAGGACATCGTGTATAACATAATGAAAGGGACGTCTGGACCAGGGTCCGTATTTACAGACTCACTCCTAGACTTAATCAACAATTATCACAAATGTGATATCAATAAAGTATATGACTTCGCCAATGGTGTAATCGATCTTGGTTACAAGGGGCAAAATGTTGTATTGGCGCATGAAAAACTCACCGGAACTAATTACTGTATAGCGTCTTCAGTGAAAGAGTGGTCAACGATGACTTACAATATCAGAAAGAAGGCAGACGACATAAAATCAAGATGCTACAAGGACATCGACACATACATCGATGCTGACGTCAAAGACACGAATTACCAAACTGGTTTTGATGATAATAAGGCTGCTGCAAATGCATTGAAAAATTTCCTTGACAGCAAATATCCATGGGTTTTATGGACAATACTTTCCTACGGTGCGTATGGTGGTCAAAACCATTGGGGATACGGTTCATTCATTAATATGCCAAAACATAAGGGAAGAAAACGTGTTTTGAGGGTTATCGCTAGTGATAATGAAACATACACTTCTCAATACTCAATTGCCACGTTTATACAAAGCACTATACAAAGTTCTATTAATTTCAATGACATTATGGATAGAAATGCACATGCAATTTTTGACAAAATCTCACGGAAAATCGGAACTACTGTTGATAAATTATCTTCACTCGTTATTCTTACAGGTTACAGTGATTTAGAGGTTGCTTCGGAAGGTAATTTATTTATACTTGACAAAGTAATTGAGCGGATATCATATCTAAAAGACATTTCAGATTATGGGCAATGTTTGAATCTGACAATCAAATTTCAGGAGTACGTGAACCATGCAAATCATGTAATTCACCTAACACATGCGAAGAGATCCCTTTAACATCAAAATCATACTGTCGCTGTGCTAATTTCTTTTATGGTGAGAACTGTGAAAATTATGATACAGTAAGTTTACCATCAAACATTGAAAAAATGCTCACTGTCACTGATCGCGTTCCGAACATGGTTGACGTTTACTTCGAAGTAGAAGATCTGCAGGCATATTTAGGCATTTCAATACACAATATAGAACTTGCAATTACCGAATTACAAACAAAGATGACAGAACAATTTGAATGGTCAAATTTACTAACTGTATACAGTGCCAGTTTTGATGATCTCACATATAACATTAACATGTTTGCATCATTGAACTCATCCGATCAGACATACAAGACACAGAGTGAAGCGTTAGCGAGGTCAGTAATTAAACCTGAAGGCATTACCAGATGGCTGTACGATTTGAATTTTATGATCGTTGGACGAGAAGGCGTTTTACACACAAAACCAGTGACCTTTATCCTAATGCAAGAAAATCAGCTGGAAGCTTGCAACAATAACTATAAAGAAATTATTGACACTGCCTGGCAACGTCTGATTTTAATTCAAACGCAAGCATACATAATGTGGGCGTCCTCTCTGGCAATACTACAACAGTCTTCTAATGAAGTTACTTTCAAGCATCAGCAAAGGGTTTCACAGCAGATAAATTTTATGGAAGAAAATACTTGTGAGTTAACGATACCTAATTCCAATGTCAATTGTTCTGGAGGCTATTATTTTAATCTAGATATGTCAATTCAACTTCAATGTGGTAAAGATTACCATTTGCATGGAAATAAAACTGTTAGCTGCAACGCACCATCCATATGTCGGGCCTGTGACTGCAACAAGGCAGGTTCTAGCCAAGAGTGTGAAGACGAGACAGGAAAATGTAACTGTATAAACGATTTCTATGGAGACAAATGTAGCAATAGAGACTGTCTCTTGTCAAGTTGGACAAATCAATGCGGTTTACCTTGTAAATATGTCGGTAATGGAAAAGGTACAAACAAGAAAATCCGACATGAAATACAATCAAAACAAGGCGATGGGAAAGATTGCAATGGACCTTCAAAACAAGTAACATCTGACTCGTGTACTTATTCTTCCTGCTTTTTCAGATATAAACCGACCTGGCACGCACATTACTCTGAAGGTATTATTAGGTGATTAATTAGAAATGTATTATATACTGTAAGCCAACTAATTTTCGCAAGTAATTTTCGCTAACGTAAAAATTTCGTGAAATAAATTGCCGCAGAAATTTCCAATCGTTAAATAGATGCATAAATAGAAACAGAATATCTAGAAAATTAGTTGTCGCGATCTTCACCTTAAGGAACAATTCGCGAATAAAATTGGAAAATTACCTTGTTACCAGTATAAGAATTAACAATGTACTTCTTTATACGAATTCCCAAGGCATCACTGTTCTTATTAAGCATTTAAAATTAGGAGATAACATTGATTCATTTTAGGATATAAAGGGGTAAGTTTTTTCGTCATTACTTGGGTTTCCTGACACGTATAAGCAGAGCCGAAAAGCAATCCTAAGAGACATTAAAATTTAAGATTTATCCTCAACGCTAGTAAAATATATCAAGATTATCTCCATTTCCAATGCGAACTCTAAAGTACTTGTCCGTGCTGCACTATTTCTTCCGACCGTACAATTATTATACTATTCGATAGAATTTAGCGTTACTGCATTACATTCGTCGACTTAAGATATAATGACGACAATATGTCCAAAATAACTCAGTTAAAATAGGTAAATCCTAACGATTTCGAAATTTCAGATTTTGCGACACATTATGGCTAAAATACCAATTCTACAGCAAATTCGTATTTTTTTTGTATTTAGGTAGCGAACGCCCTTCATGAGCCCCCCCCCCCCNNNNCCTTATATCAGCTGTACTCGACGGTAATACACTAACCGATAACTCATAAAAGATGTGATACAAAAAATTACATGTTATAATGTAAAATCACAACATAGTTTTAATTTTTGATATTATTTATGGTTTATCTTGAACCAAAAATATAAAATATTGGTTTCTTACTTTGAATATAGAACATAACTAGAAACTACAAAATCCTTTCGAACTATATACCATGAATTGGCCTGCATGTTTTTAAGGATTAATCTTGTTTAAAAACAATACGTCACAGAAATAGTCAACCCGAATCTTTTATCAGTCTAATCAACATTTATTAGAACTAAGTATATATATCTCAGAACGAGAAAAAAATCTCTTTAAGAAGAATAATTTGTAACATTAATAAATACGTTTCTGTCTACGCCTCACTACACAAACGTTTGTGCACATAAAAGTTAGTTTGATCCCTTTATTATGCCACGATGTTTACAGATTGCAGTATATAAAAGTGTATACTTTGTAAAAATATGTAATATTTATTATCATTTAGTGAAAGTATATGATTTTGATTTTGTTATTTAAGCAGTATATTATGTGTAGGTGGTAATCAATTTGGTATAGGGTGAAGACATCGAAATTTTAGCACTTTATATATTTAGCAACTTCATTTAACTTGTGAAGATATTCATTATTTATTGTTTTACTAAGCATGTAAAATAAAAGATGTTAAAAAATGACATAATTTGACTTTTATTTCTTATTTCGATACATTACAGCCTTCATAATGGTATGAAAAAGAGTTATTTTTTTCTAATATTACAAAATCATGAGCGAACGAACAATTTCGGTCAGAAAACTTAGAAACCCTACTGAGATTATAATGTTTCAACCTTAATAAACCCTTATTTGTTGTATGTTGAAGCTAAGGTCAAATTGATTTATGGCCACTTGCATAAAATATTTTGAAATAAAATCATTCCATACATATCTTGCATATGTCAGGAGTGCAAGAGCAGGTTAGAAAATGTTAGAAGATGTTACGATCGTTAAATTATTACAATCACAATTACAATACCGATAGCTCGATTATTGGTAATATACCAGACTATTGATCAGAGTCAATTTCATTACCTGCCATACGATTTGTTAGACACAAAAAGTGATAAAAACCAATAACGTTTACAATCAAAACGTCCTAAAGTTTTCACTAAGAAGTCATGTCTTCGCAAATTTGCGGACAATACTGTTTTTTTCCATGTATTGACGGGTGCCACGTATGGAGACTCTCGAGGCTCAAGATATCAATTTCGGTTTATTTGAGATTTAACTTTACGAGTACTCAAGTTTTGTATCTGAAATCAAATTGTGTCCTTGATATTTTGATGTTTTCGTTTATGCGAAATGATAAATTTCTGTGAACAGTTCATAAACAATGATTTAGAAATGATTCAGATTTTGACAACATTGACAAATGTCAACTTTATAAGCATTTAGTTGTAAATGTTTGGTTCTCTTCTATATCTTATATATGTCTTTTGTTCGGATTTAAATTTTCATGATTTCGCTTTCTTCTAAGTATATGGTATGTGTGAATAAAGCAATAAAATAGTTTGTTGATTTTTAAACGGGCGAATCGATGAGTACGATTAGTACGATCCCTGAGACTTTATGATAGGACAAGCACAGACGGGAGCACTTAATAACAAGAAACATATAGAATCATTTTAGGAACAAATGTACATAACTTTATTAATTACAACAATATACCCTGGAGGATGTCCAGACAGGATGAGGGATGTCTGCATTTTGGTACATTCATTCAAAGCGAGGTAAGATCAAATTTATATATTATACATCATTTATCAAAAAAAAAAAGAAGAAAACGTGTTCTTTCCGGATATTTATAATGCCAATTCATAGAGAAAATAGCCTTTGATGAAGATGAAGTACAACTATAAAAGCGTTTTTCCTTTGCTAGTTTTACCATGTATTTGTACATTTGTCGGTACTTTGTCTCATGTGCATTTAATCCATATCCTTTCATTCATTATTTGCTTGCCATTTAGCATTTTATCAAGTTATGAGAACCGACGGATCTGAAATTCTGAAAGACGGTTGAATGTGTCTCTGTAAAATGTTCAGGAACACATGTAACAAAGTAATCTGAAAGACAGATGAATGTGTGTCTCTGTCATATCTTTTTGAAAACGTGTAACAAGATATTTTGAAAGATAGTTTAATCTTTATTTATCTAAGTATACCGAAAAGTTTTATCAAGTGTGAAGAATTTCGACAACTGTCTTTTTTTTCGATCGAAAGTAGTTTTCCTAACGCAAATAAACGATGTTCATCTAATCTGACTTTTTTGTTTTATTACAAATCCAAATGGTCATTACATTGTTTTCCGTCATTTTTCATATATATTTAAGTTCTTGCTCTTGCTCTGTTCAGCATTTAAGAGCAATAAGTTGTCAAAAATGTGCAATTACTTCGGTATTTTAATTATTCTTTGTATTTATCAAGTTAGAGTTTACGAATTGTGCATTTGCCGATGTGAAGAGAGGAAATTTTAAACAACACAAGTGCGAGTAATCAATCCAAACCAAAGCTGAGTAAAGTTGTAAATTAAAAAAAAGTATTTTGTCCATAAACTCCACACAACAATGGATACATTTCTTTAGTCTGTTTATTAATGCTATTTTTACACTTGCGGGTTGACAGCATACATATACAAAACACAAACAATTAGAAACAATGAAACATATATACATTATGCATTTATGTTGAGTCCACTCTCCTCAGTGCTAGTGACTTTTAAATGAAAGGGGCAGCAAGGTGCATAAGACAATCAGACGACAAAATATTTTCCAAAAATCTCCTTGTATTTTTTCCACCAATTGTGGATTCATATTCTTTATTTTATAAAAAAAAATCTTTTCTTAATGGATCATTCGTTTGACAATGGAAAAAGAAATGCTCCTTATCTTCAATTAAATTTTTGTTACATTGTTTACAAAAGCGCTGTTCTCTGTTTATTTTATTATATCTACCTCTTTCTATTTCTAAAATATGTTCACTTATTTTCATTTTAACAATTAATTTTCTGTTTTCAAAATTTGAATTTTCGATATAAAGTTCTAAAATGTAGTTTGTCTTAAAGTTGCTGTAAAGATAGAGCTTATTGTTAATAGTTAAAGATTTCAATTTATCAAAAAATAGATAAATGTTTTTTTTTTCAATTTTTTTGTGAGGTTGCATTTCTCTTTCTTAAAATCAGAAACCTCAACATCTTTTTTAGCAATTTCTGCTGTATTTAATATATTATCTGAAAAAGTGTACCAAAAATATATGCCATTTGAGTGTATTATTTTTGATAATTCATTTAGTGATTAAATTTTTGTTGGAGGCATATTTTCTAGTTTTCCTCATTTCCATTTAATGAATGCTAGATAAATTTGAATTTGATACTATCTAGACGCTGGACTTCTTAAAAATAATTTATTTTACAGGTAGATGTAGATGTCTGGAAGATCGACAATATTAAAAGGACACCATGTATGTTATAAAGTGAGTTGCAGTGAAAAACATTTTATGATTATCTCCCTGACCAAGTAAGCTATATATATGGCCGAAGGGAAGATAATTCAGTCAGTTTAATTATAAACTTCTTTTGATATGGAAAGTAAATTTTCCTTTAACAATAGATAACTAATTTGGACATGGAGAAAATCGACATGAGGCCTGTTATGGGATGTTTTCTCCTTGACATTTACCCCGTTTCCTTTCTTTTTCATAAATACTTCTCATTCCATTAATTTTTTTCTGTTAAATCCACATTTCTTAATATTTTTTAAAGTCATTATGGTTACAAGATACATGTATGTGAAATATCGAAGTCAACTTCCTCTGAATTTTATAAGTAGGAGATACTTAGATAAAAGTCCATTAAAACTTCCTTTGAAATTGACAGATATAGCTCGACGTGCGGTATCAACATTTTGTTTACCTTATTCAACATCAAATCAGTGCATTTCTCATTATAAAAACTTTTTCAGAGCCTAATTTTTTTTAAACAACGGCAGTAGATTACCGAAGGAACAAGGGAAGTGATGATCACAGAAAGCAAAGTCCAAAGACATGGAAAAACGGCGAAAGAGAAAAAACGAAGAGCAAACCAGGACGTGAGAAAGCATAAAGGCATGAAAATAAAACGTCGACATTAAGAACTAAAAAACTCATAGTGTGAAGTCCAATGAAAACCGGTAGTAACAACAGGTGCTTTAGAAGGGTAAGCATTTCCTGCTCCGCTAAACGTCACCCATCAAACTTTCAGTGAGTCAATTCAGGATTGAGTCAAAACCAGTTATGTCAAATCCGGGAAGATGTGAAATCTAGCAGAAAATTTCCGTTTCATTGGGGAGACATACACGTCATATCTGTCAATGATGTCATGATGATATCAATAGAATTTCTGGAGACATGAAAGTAGCAAAGACTTAACAAATTACTGACTTCTATTATGATTCTCTTCTTAAATATTCATACGTTGCACCTTCAAGTGGTGGGTTGTTTTTCGTGACAAATACAGCATCGTTGTAATAATCCACAAGAAAATTGTTCATCATTCAAACTGTCGACACTTAAATGCATGCATTTTAATCTATATATTATTATATGAACTGTATATGAAACACATGTGAAATGGCGCGATGGATTAAGATTTTTTATTGATAATTTATTTCTGTGACGTGGCACAATTTTTTATACAATAACTAGGAAAATCATACGAAAAAAAGGAGAAATACAACGACAAAAATAGATTGTGTGTCGCAAACTTAAAATGATCAAGGCAATTGCGTACACTTTTTAAGATGTGCAAAGATTGGTATGGTCTAATAGACCACCATTCTACATATTTGAACACTTAGATTTTCAAATCTAAGATTATCGCTTAATCTCATAAGTCACATAATGGTTATATCAAAGACAACCAATCGAAGAATACTAAAAACTTAATATCCATGTTTTATAACCCCGAATATCCAGTGTGCCTACACAGTGGCGTTACAAACACTTTTCCTTCACAACTGAAGATTTTTGCATTTTTTAAGAAATCTTTATTGAGTGAAAAAAACCTTTTCAGACAAATGTTTTACAAATACAATTTATTGACATTTATTTTGTAGACTGAGTGTCAGCAGATGCTCTGGTGCATGAAAATATGGAAGACAACTTTGATTAACAAAGAACAAAAGAAAACAAAAACTAAAAAAACCAAAAAATATACTAATAAAAAATTGTTGCATCTTACCTTCTTTTATCATTTCTTTATACAACATGATGCTGGCTTAATGTCGGTAAACCGATGAAGATCTTGTCGTCCACGAGTACATGAAGAGTATTTTGTTGCAATTGCAAAGTTAATATTGAAAAGCTGTCATAGAAAATTATACATTGAAAATAATTCTCGAGAAAAAAAAGACTCTTCCCAGCTGAGGTGACGAACTATTTCATTTGCTCGTTTATTTTAATCACATAGCGCAGCCAGGCAGGGCTTTTGCTTGATATACACTTAAAGCTTTTAGACAGTAGAAATCATGGAGTAGTGTTTCGGTTTATTTTAATTCATGAAAAATTGCCTGTCATAGAGCAGTTCTAGAGCAGACTTGATACCTATTCTAAGATAACTAAGATGAGCTTTTATGACTACTCCGATTTAACATTATCAGAAATTATGCCGGCAACCCGATGTGTCATCATGTGTTCTTGAAGGGTAATCATGATCTGCTTTACGCATGGAAACTGTGGATAAGGTAGGTTAGATGATTGGATAATGACTTATCCTTTGACAAATTAACTTTAGTCCATTGTATGTTTTAGTTCTTAAACCCCAAACAATATCAAGGTAAGAATTTAAAAAGTTGTAAGTTAATACGTCGGGATAACACCAAGTATAAATTGGTTGAAGAAAATCACCAACGAAGACAGAACTAAATTTTAACAGCTGTTTGATAATAATGTAAATGTGTTCCGATGTGGGATAGTCGTAAGTCCCTATAGTTCTTGGTTAACTGCAAGTCCTGACAGGAAGGTATGGAATTCTCAGATGAATCCTCAATACGGACTCCTAGAAGTAAAATGTCTAGTAAAGCATCTCTCCGAGTGTGTGTACCTCCAGAACATTGATGGAGTGATGAGCTTGAAAAAATATCATGATTATTATCACCAAATCATGATGCAATTAGCAGTAACTGGTCTGAAATGGTGTCATTTTTATGTTTGGCATAATGAGGCCTGTCATTTAGAGTGCATTGTGTTTGATGAGGATGAGTGGAAAGAAATGAAAATTAAATAAGACCAGTTTTACTTCTTATTTCTTACAATAAAAAAATATAAAAAATTTTGTATTAAGTCAAATTTGACTTTAAGCATGATAAGCATAGAATTAATAGTGATCTCTCCCAATGTATGACTCATGTTGGCAATAAAGAGGGGTGCCCAACACAGTTATTAAAATAAATATGACAAATTCAATATTCTCTAAATTTTGTGAAGAAATTTAATTCAGTGAATAAATAAAAAAAGAAGAATTTCGATGCCTAATTTGCTTGCATTATTTTTGGTTTATAAATAATAATGTCTCATTTATATTCTTAATCCCCGACATGCTTTACTTTTTATTCAAAATCAATCAAAATTAAAATTTTTGGTTGTTTTTTACCCAGGTCTCTCTTCATATTTTGTGAAAATAAAACATGTCTTTTGACAGTCAGGGGCAATATCAAAAATACTTTTTTTTTAAATAACCACTTTCAGTTAAGATGTGAATCTTTGTCTTAAATTCTCTCAAAACAGATCTTTGATAATGTCAGTATGAAATAAACCGTGGACACAGAATATGTCTTGCCCATCCCTTAAATCCCTAAATTTGCACATTGATCTACTGCAGCAGCCCTGAAAATACAATTATTTTCAACTTCTTTGAAAAAAAATTATGTCAGGGCCATTAACTAAGTAGGTATTGAGTTGTACCCATAAGAATGCAACTGCACGTCAAATACTATGGGCCTACAACTAAAATAAGCTTGCTAATTCATAATAGTTTGCAATTGTTGACACCGCCGCCGATGCAAACGCTATCCCTAAATCTTGCTTCCGTGACTTTTCGTCGTGGGCGAGACAAAAAGGAAAAATGACAAATTTTAGTTATTTAGCAAAGGGAGATAATCAAAATATTGCAAAATCACTTAAAATTTAACCAAAACTAAAATTGGTGACTCTTTGATTATGCCCCCGACTGTCATGACTGTTAAGAGTTTCATGAAATTTACCAAGAAAGGAATCAAATAATTTTGCAATTCAGCTATTGATAATGCTTCATTAAAATGTATTTAGAATAGTATATTTGCTAGGCAAACTTCCAAAAATTAAGAGGTCTTCTAGAATTTCAGGAAATTGACCAAAATTCAAATCAAATATTATTGCAATCCAGTTACAGTTGATGACTGTTTCACTAAAATGTTTTAAACACGGTTGCTAGAGAAAAAAAAATAACAGGCTTGAAGAGTTTCAGGAGACTAACCAAATTTGGAACCAAATATTTTTGCGATTTGATAGCTTGAAATTATTATCGTGATCAAAATAGCAATGGTTGTAAAAAATATGGTTGCTATTAGAAAACCATATTATTTTTTTACAGATTTTCCACATTTTTTCAATTTTAAATTTGCTTTAAAACCATTTTGAGATCCTCTTGTAATAAAATTAGCAAGGGGCCCTAAATAATGTTAGTTTCCAGCTATATTTAAATTATTTAAAAAAAAATAATAATTGAATGTTTTGTTATAGATAATGTAAAAATTCTGATGCTATATTAGAAGTTATGCCACATTACATGTATATGGTCAATTATTGTCCAGTAATTCCAAATGTTATTGTAACGGTCATTTTCATTGGTCAACGTCATGAATAGCAAACGGAAATATTTTTCGATATTTCGATATTTCCGTTTGCCCGTTCATCTGCTCCGCAAAAATATAGTGCAGCAATTTAAGAGTCGTTAACATGGATCACACAGTTTTTAACTTACAAAATTGGAATTATAAGGTTAAACGTTGATTTTTTTAGGAAATTATGTATGTATAAACTCCGGCAGCTCACTCACAAACTATTCTTAAGTCCTTCCTACGTAGATAATTTCCTAAAAATGAGTGTTTAATCCTATAATGAATTAGGTTCAACAATTACAAAAACCTTTATATGTACTGTTATAGCAAGATAGTTTTTAATATAGGACCTACTGCCATTCTTTTACTAGAGGACCTTTGAAATAGGTTAACAAGTTAGCAATTGTCCACATCTGATTGACTGTACCAACCATGCTAAGAGGAATAACTCCATCAAAAATATGAAAATCTTTTACCCTTTTAATATGCCTCTTAACAAGAATACAAAGCTTAGCAATTGTTTGAGTTTCCTCTACTTCTTGTTTTGTGAACTGACCATGGCTCATTAAAAATTGTGGAATATTGACAGTTACTCCAGTACCTTCATATACTTTATTCAAGACAAACCCCTTATCAGCCATAATGCTATCTCCAGATTCCAAAAAATAAATTTACAATACCACATAACTTGGTAATTTCTACATCTGACATGCTACCAGTAAAAACTATATACAAAAGTAAGAGCACCATGAGGAGCTATACCAACAAGTCCTTTCCCGGTGTATGTGCTTTTATAGTTAGAAAATTTTTTTAGATCAAAGTGCCAGTGATGATACGCTCAGTCTTAATTTCTGAACAATCAATTACAACTCTGGTGTTAGGATATAAATTCTTGAAAACAGTAGGCATATTTTCATAGATCTTTTGCTTACTTGGCCAAATATTAATAATACCCAAAACAAAATACAAACATGAACATCTCATCTATAAGAAGCATACTTCTCTGTCTCCCAACAGACATATTACCAGCATCAGAACATTTATAATAGTAACTAGTCATTGTATTTGCTGAAGGTTTAACATAGTTAAAGAAAATTAGAAACAATGAATAAGATATAAATCCTGTATAAAATTGGATCATTGAGTCATCTTTAGAAAACCTTGTAACATCAAAGCGTTCTAATTCCAGCTTCTCTTTACGCATTGCAATCTCTTCTTCCTTTTCTTTAAGTGCCAACTCTAACGTTCTGGCTCTGTCATCTTCAGATGGCTTGGCAGAAACTTCCTCTTTCGACTCATCAAAAGCACTGAAAAGTATCGGATGACTTATATAAATACTTACTGTTGCCATACATCTAATTTATTAATCATGTTAACATTTATTATTCTTTTCATTTTGTCAGATTAATGGAAATATAAAAATACTCTAAGTAAATAATTTACATGTATGTGCTTGCTATATATTTTTAATTCTAATGCAACATGAATATAACAGTAGATTTCATTGGTTAAAAGTGACCGTCAAATACTCTTTCTACATGCCTCGGACAGAGTAGGTTCCGCGTTTTGCCGCCATTTTGGTATCCATTTTGAAAATCAAAAACTACAAAACTTTTGTATCTCGTCATTAAAGCAAAGCTAAATATATATTTTTATCGTTAAAACACCTTTTAATCGCATTTACTAACGATCTGAATCGTACAGCAAACCAAAGAATGTCCTCCGCTTATGAAAAGGCATTTTAAGTGAAGCTGTGACGTTGTGTTGTTATGACGACGTTCAACACAGAAGATTTTAATGTCATTTAGCGGAATTTTTTTGTTGTTGCTTTTTTGACAAAAATACGACAAAAATATTGTTTTATTGCATTAGAATCGCAATAACAGTGCATTATTTTAATATCCGAGTGCGTCAAATCTTAATTCGCCGGTAAAAAATATCCGTTTACATGCTCCGCTGTGCGTCTCCTGTAAACTGCATTTTTGACCGTCATATGTACGATTGACGCCCTCGGATATTAAAATAATGTAGTGTTATTGCTAAATTACTCTTAGTAGGCCACATCAGCTATTTAGTACATTGTCATTCCTGCTTGACCCAACAAAATCAATCCAGCCTACTTTTTACATTAAAAATTATAATCACAGTTTATCTTTTGTTTTTATTACCGAATAAAATTCAATTAAGAACTGTAAAGATGTGTTTTACACAAATGTTGCTATTTCTGGTTAAATTTACGATAAAGATCCTATTGTCTATCAGAATCTCATTTGATTTACAGATCGATTCGGACAGAGTAAAAAATGAAATATAAAGCCTACTGCCTGTTAAATTATTTTTTGATGACTCTGGATGAGAATCTATGAAATTAGCTTGATGTGGCCTGATAAAATATTTAATATTCCATCTTTTTTATGGCGAATTTAACATGGATGCTCATTATTTTCATTAATATTTTCTTATTGAATTATTGCTTTTTTCTTAGATGCACAGCTATACACATCCCAAATACCTTAAATGCTGCATTTCAAAATGGTTTTTGTAGTTTTATGGAGATGTACAAGGACTTACAATAACACAATTACGTATATAATGAAGCATTTAATTATTAATTTATTTTCTACATAGTTAAACAAAATGTCTGAAAGGAGCACAATTCTAAAGATATAATTATGGTAACATACTGTATATTGCAGTGTGTGCAATACATACAATTATGTCTAAAATGCATTGGCTGGGACTCGAAAACAGAACATAACCTCTCCAGGAGGCCTGTGTTTACCAACTAAACTTCCAATGCCTTATATACATTGTACATATATACATATTTTATAAAACAAAATATGTGTTGCAAAACAGCTCCAAAGGCCAATAACAAAATAACGAGATACATGAGCATGTGAGCTGTTAAAAGGGGTGAATTTAAAATCTAATATATGACATAAAGTACAAAAAACACATGGCAAAATAAAAGAGTAGAAACAATAAAAAGGTCGACCGATATATTTCGACAAATATGTCGTCTTCAAGTGGGTCATGAATAATGAAGTAGTAGTAAAAAAATAATATATTGTTTACAGGTACTCTACGTCATATTTCAGATTTTAAATTCATCCCTTTAAACAGCTCACATGCTCATGTATCTCGTTTATTTGTTATACATATTTTACATTTAGAAACCATAAATTATGGTAACTGAAAACTGTTTTACACAAAATCTATAATAAAATTTCTACTGACCTGCCGTAAAATTGAACCATACTTTTACCTCACATGTATACTTTGCCTATACATTTGAAGTCTCTGATCATGTTGCATCTCTCGCAGTCCAGCTGCATAGGCATTTCCATACAATTACACAAAGGCACATAAAATGATCTCATCTTCAAATCTAAATCTTAATGGAAAATAATAATTAATTTGACCCCAAATTCCCATTGACGAGTCATTGTGGTCGAAAAAAAAAAAACACAAAAAACATTTTATGTGTAAAAATATAAAAGAGATAAACAATACTCCTCATGCTCCTGGCTTTTTGATCCTGGCAAAATTATGGTTTGCGCGTGGTTAAATATACATGGCCCATAAATATTAGTTAATATCAGATGCTGAATGTACAAATTCAGAAATCAAGCGCAATCATTGGAAAATTAAAAAAAAACACAGCCACCCTCACTGTCTTGTGAAATCTCCGTGATATCAACAAATCAACATAGTGTCTTGGGAAGAGAAACACCTGGGACTATACCATCCTTCATACAATTATGCAGTTTTTGGGGGTTTTAAACAATATCTAATTTACTCACGTTACTTCGAAAATCCAAATAAAATTTCACCTACTAATTTTTCTTGATTGAAATTGAAATTCAATCATATTAAGCAGGAAATGAGAAAATACTGTAATCACAAGACGGATGGGAAAGCAATTAAATCCGGAAGATACATTTTACAGTTTGTTTCAATACTGCTTTTTTACCTGTATATAATCAAAAATTAACATAAAAATGAATAATTTCTGAAAAATTTCACTTACATGTAGGTAAAAAGGATGGGAATTAAAATATAATGCATGTACAATTTATCATTACATCTTTCTGTAGTTGTTGATTATGCAAAAAAACCAGATGATGAAACCTGTAATACAAAATGCATTGTTCTGTGTATATTTATCATTAGCATGATAAGTTTATTAATATATTTCAATATTCAATTAGACAAGGTTTAGCATATTGTTTGTGTTATTCTAAAAAAGATGTACTATTATATATACATTTTTACATCAAAGTTTTATGGGAATTTGCCGTATTTAGTTATCTGTACCCCATCGATTAATATTTACAGCAGTTTTTAGTGCAATAAAGAATTTTGGTATGTGTTTGACAACCCTCAAACATTGAAAATTTTAAGTGTAACTTCGTCTGGAGTTTAGTTCAATTAGCTAAATATATGACAAACCCAATCTGGTACACATGAAAATCATTAAGTAATACCAGGTAGGATCCAGGTTTTGAAATGAGAGACTGAGAGGGGTGTAATTGAAAAAAAAATTTGAGCGCAACAAGGTACAACAAATTTAAAATAAATCTTAGTCAAAACCTTTATTCTAACCTAAAACATGTAAAAATTATATTTCCTGTTTTAATTCTTGAGGAGGTAGATGGTGTGCATGCCACTTATGGCCCTCTAAATCTGGATACCCTAAATAATAATGTCCATATAAAAAATATTTGCTTTGATCCAAACAACACACAACTTGTATCCATAATGACCAGAAAGGTTAACAAAATGTTACAACAAAAAGTTTTCTGACCAGCAGAAACCAAGAACATGAAGAAAGCAAATTCAATTGAGCAACAACAACAACTACAACAACAAAAAAAGAAAAAGTATCCAGCTAATTCTGAACTTAATTGGTAGATTATTGCAACGGTCAAGCGAGTGACAAAAGTTTCAATTCAAAGAGATTTAATTTCACACCCAAAGCCGACGCTCGCAAATACTGACCGCAGGTATAGAAACATTGTTGATAATTGATTGACAGCGATGTATGTAAATCATTGATTGAAAGCGCGACCCGGAGAAGATTTTATATTTGATTGGATAGTTTTAATATTATGCAACCAATCAAATGTAAAATCTTATCAAGACGCTACTGTCAATCAGTTATTCTGCATACACGATCTATGTTGTCTGCTGTTAATAACTTAGCAATGTGTAAAATGTGTATCTTTCTCCACAGGCAGTCTTTCGGAACGTCGGCGTGGGGTGTAAAATTACATCTATTCAAAATGAAACTTTTGCCACTTGCTTGACCGTTGCAACATGTGCAATATCTTGCTTAATCCATTTATCGGTAATCTGTATAAATTTCCTTTGATCTACAGAAACTGATAATCCCAGTATCACCGTACTGGACATTATCACAAAATTATTAGATCACTGTGAAGGCGTCACGTGCGGGTTGCTAACCTGACGTCATGTTTTGTACTATTTGTCGTGTTCATACGCGTAGGACGTTGAATGAAGAATGCATTTAAATTATTGAAATAAACGAAAATTAACTTTGTTTAAATAGAAATTTCACTTTATTTTAAATTTATTTTTGAGTTCTGTTTATCATTTTGTGAATAACCGATAAACGAAATATAGGAAATTTTGTTTTTGGATACGGACTTTATCACGGCGTAACGCATCAAGCTCGCTTGATAATGGTCGTGATAAAGTCCGTATCAAAAACAAAATGTCCTTTATTCCATATATATTGCTAAAAATTTTACAAAGTAATGACAATTATGAAAAACATCTCACATCTGTACATGTATGTGCTTGAAACTGTCAGACCTACAAGTAGATAATGTGACACTGAACTAACCCCTTTTCCAACTTTGCATGATCATCTATCAATTACATGTACATTTGTAAATGAAATTAGCCTTGTAAAAGCAGAATTTTTAACAAGCAAGATCTTCTTCAAGATTAACATCACTACCACATGTACCAGCACTTTCCCGAAAATCAAGTTTGTGTTTCTTTATGCTTGAGTGAAATAGACTACACTGGGACTGGGAGTTGGAGATTATTACTTTTCTTAAAAGCACTGTTCTCGGGGTTATTTCTTTCGACCACTTAAATACTGACGGTTTGGCATCAGTTTTAAGGGTCCTCTTAATTGGAGTCCACTTGAAGTCTTCACTTTTAAAGTGAAGCGAACAGACAACAGTTTCACTACTTATCTGCAATAAGAACAAAAACAATTCATAAAAAGATGATAGTCCGTGACCCCCAGTTACAAGTAGGCCTAGAATTTTGCTACAATAACATTTTGTATTAATTCATATATTGTCATATTCCAAAATATCACCAAAGCATAGGAATTTATAAGCAGCTGAATTTTAGTTCTTGATAACCAGTAACATCCTGGCAAGTCTAATTCAGTCTTAAATTAACTTTTAATTAAGCCAAACAATACTGACTTCAATTTACAAATCACTGTAATTTCAGATTTTAATCACACATAATTCAATATGTGAATTGCTGTAAATCGGACAGTCTTTATGTGTTATATCTTAAAGGATGAGAGTATTTTAAGCTCTGAGGATAATTTTATGACATTGCTAGAATCGAAGACACTAATTTTAGTTTTTAATCTGTGCAAACAATTAGTTTTATGGTAAATTTATATCTTGCCAAGACGGTGCTTTTAGAATACATGTTAAAATGCCCCATTGCCAAATCAAAATAAGTATTCCTTCAATTATTAAAAGAACAAGAACGGACTTGCTTACAGGGGGCCTTACAGCTTGAGTATATGTTGACATAAATATAAGGCTATATTCTTTGATGCTTCTATATATGATCAA
Organism: Modiolus philippinarum; assembly: GCA_002080025.1. Classification (NCBI taxonomy): domain Eukaryota; kingdom Metazoa; phylum Mollusca; class Bivalvia; order Mytilida; family Modiolidae; genus Modiolus; species Modiolus philippinarum. Next base: position 178,995 of record MJUU01047468.1, on the reverse strand, counting down.
ACATTAATTATTGCCAATTGCCAATCAAACCTAACACATTCTTCTTTAAAAGACAATAATTACCCATCGGCTGATCCAGCCTTAGAAAAGGGGATCCAATGGGCTGCATTAAAAGGGGGATCCAGTCGATTTTTTTGCCATTTCGTCAAGTTCTACATAAATTTGCATGAAATGTAAAAGTTTTTCCATAGAAGAGGGGTTCCAATCCCCAGAACCCTCTCTCTGGATCTGCCAATGCTACCTATTTTATTTTCTAAACAAGCTTGTTTTTTGAATGATTCATTTCAATCAAAGATAAATATTTAACATTTTAATACTGCAATTGTTATTTCACTCACATTTACCTTATTTTTGCGTTTTGACAAGCGGGATATTGGATTACATTCGGTAAGTGGACTTTTTGGTAGGGACAGGGACTAAACATTGCATTATAATGTATAGTCCCTGGTAGGGGGCATTTTTGTAAGGAATTTTAAGATCGTTTGGAAAGGGGTGTTTTGGCAATAAGTGGGGGCGTTTTGGCAATGGGGCGTTTTGACCAGCCTCCGATTGTATAATTATGTACTTGTAGGTTCTCATAACATTGTCGGTTCCATAATATCATGGTATTCACATTCATTTCAACTAAATTTTAAATTGTGACGTCACTTTTTCTACGTAGCTACATACCATGATTTTATTTAGAGCTACCAGTATACCCATTTATGTGGATTACGACGAATTTTACACTCTTTATGGAGAATGGTTTTAATGTACATATATTGTTTAAGAGCACATCTTTAAAATTGTATTCTTAATGGTTGAGGTATACTGTGGCAGGACTGCACAGCATATACGCTGTAAATACAAACACCACTCTTTAATTCTTCACGAAATTTCAAAATTATTGCACAAAAGGGTTGGGGTCAACATCTCTGCCTTAGTTTTATCACATCCCCTTGGATACGCCCTTGATTAGCCTTATAAAACAGCTAAATGGAATTCAAAACAACCGAACTCTTATCGTTATCTATAATATACGTGCAGTTGG
>MJUU01047468.1:143233-156927 GCA_002080025.1 Modiolus philippinarum | reverse complement strand
GACGGACGGACGGACGGACAGACGGACGGACGGACGGACGAGGCCAACGACAATATCCCCGAACTTTCATTCGAAAGTGCGGGGATAATAAGATTTTATAGTCTTTATGGCAGACAAGATTTAAAAATATAGATACGGTACTTTGAAAAAAGTACTTAATAGAGAAATAATATTTGTGTTCAATTTATGTCCAAGTAAGTTATTTCACTTTAATAATTTACTTATTAGCCTTAATATACATATGTAATAGGGTTTTACAGTCGTTATGATAATTAAAATTACAAAATATAGATACGGTAATTTGAAAAACGTTGCTTATTTCAATTTTTGACTCTTTGTTAGATTGTGAAGTAATTTTTTTAAAAAATTATACATGTTTTGAGGCCTACATTTTGCAATTAACCTTGTTTAATACGTATATAATGTGCACAGGGGCGCGGATCTGTCATAATCTTTGTAAAAATACGATTGTGACGCTAAACGTAAGTACCTTGCAATATCTCGTCTGTATCTCGTGCACTGAATTAAAAATTTTTTCATGGGTTCCTGGAAACACTGCAAATGACGATCCTTAAACACTTCAACATTTTAACAAAAGGCTGCTTAGCACGCTGCATCGAACCCATATTTTAAATTCGACACTGCATTGATACGTTTTGGCTGCTAAATGAATTTTCAGTAAGTCTTCGAATTTGGAGTAGTTGGTATAAACTAATCAACGTATTAAACTTTCTTAGTTATTTTAGATTTTTTTCCGTTTAAAACGATGTCTGCAAGTGTTTATCTGTCTAATTAAAAGCTCATTTTGTAGACGTTACTTTTTGGTGGATAGATGGCTGATCGCTGGCGGATTTGTGACTGATTCATGACTGACTGGTCACTGATCAATAACGTATGGAAGAATGGCGGATATATACTCATTTTACTGATTTTTACGGATATACACATATTGCTGCGGTCAATGAAGTGCAGAACTTTTACTGTAATGAAGTCATGATTAACCCCCCTCCCCAGGCTCACACAATGTGTTAGATTCATAAATTTGAAATGTCTACATTGTAGATATAGCAGACGTGAAAACTTGACAAATATATACATTGTTGTCTTTGCATGATGGCGAGTCAATGAAATGTAGAGAGCTCGGAGTGTAAATCTTTATTTCGGTAATTGAAGGTTTTGCCGCAGCAATATTTTATGGATGCATACATATTTTAATCATTTTAGTCTGCCTTATATACCCAATCTTTAAAATGACAAATCAAATTACTTTTTGTATGAAAGGTTTCCCTCTTCCAGGAAGTATAAACGCCTTTAGTTTTTTATATTTCAAGATGATAAAATAAACAAATATAATGAATTATTTAAAAAGTAAAAAAGTAAAAAGTAAATTGGTTAGGGTGATGGATGTACAAACAAAATATGTAAACAAAAGAACAAAAACATTTTTTTTTTCCCAAAGTTTTACTTAATTATATTCTTTTGAAGGAATTTTATAGGTTATGTTACACAATTTTAATGAATTTTGGCATATTTCAGATTAAAAATGGAATTGGTAGTCTATGCTTCAAACTTAATCTTAAAAAGAACCCCTAAAAATTTTACTTCAACATATATTTTGAAGAAGTTTGATGTGCTGTGATACATAATTTCGATGAATTTTTACATTTTAAAGGGTTAAAAAGTTAGATTTGTAGTCTGCAGTTTAAAATCAGACTTAAAAATTACCAAAAACAATACAGTGTTCTGAACATTTTACTTCAACACATTATTTGAGGTGAGTTTTTTTTTTTTTTTTTTTTTTTTTTTTTTTTATTTTACAAAATTTTAATTAATTTTACCATATTTAAAGGTTAAAACGGTAGATTCTAAGTCTGTTTTGGGTTTTAAATCAGTCTTAAAAATGACCAAAACAATTCAATTTCTCTGAAAAAATCCTTTCAAATCAGTTATATACGCTGTGATACACAATTTCGATATTTTTAGCATATTATGGGTTGAAAATTTGTTGGCCGTTTAAACTACCTGTTTAAAAATGACCAAACAATTTTGTTTTTATGAAAATTTTACTTAAAAATATCATTTCAAAGGAGTTATATATAACGGTCTATGGTAGGAACCCAACGGGGTTAGAATATCGAGATTGCCTTCCCACCGAGGGATTTGGCTGTTCTTCGAATTCACAGATGTTACAGACAGATTACACTGCTCCCGCTATCTCTGTGTAAGACCGAAAGGATGTAAAATAGTGTGAACCACAAATTTATTTTGACACGTAATGTGAGACATAATAATAGTAATCAACCGAAATTTGAACAGGTCAGTGCTGGTCTAGTGGTAGCGTATCAGACTCTTAACTCTTAGAACCTTGACGGAGTGGGTTCGAATCCCACTGGAATCAACAAAATTTAATATTTGATATTAAAAGACTCAGACTCGGAATCTGAATTGATCAAAACAGATGAAAAATACATCACAGACAGATAATTCAAGCCAAAAAAATTGATTTCATTTACAATTTTTTTAATCAAGTACCAAAAATTGCAGTTAAATTTATCTTCTGCATATGGAAATTTCGACAACACATGTCTCATCAGTGCAGATTATATCAAAACAATTGGAAAACCGATTAAAAAACGAAATATTTTTTCTTTCGTTTTTTTTTATCGGTTTTCCAATTGTTTTGATATAATCTGCACTAATGAGACATGTGTTGTTGAAATGGCCATATGCAAAAGATAAATTTAACTGCAATTTTGGGTAATTGCTTAAACAAGTACTATCTTTAAAAAAGATGACCGACAAAGTATTAAGACCTTTTCGAAATTACCCCTGGCTTAATAAGTAGTTTTTCGAACTTAATGACAAAAAGCTATATTTAGATTGAGAAAAAATAAAAATGCAATAACCCCTGTAAGCGTTCTTGGAACAACTTCGACAATAAGTATACAAATTTTACCTTATCATCTTAGTTGAACATTTTTACAATTTTAATAAATCTCAATCTCGAATAATATTAAGCACAATATAATTTTATCGGACAATCATCTTCATTACAGAAAAACTAGAACATTTATTCTTTCAGATATCTTATTTTCTGGATACCCCCTCCTTTGAGTTCGGGGGATTGGAACGACGGACGCAATCAAGGACTGTCTTTTACTTACTTTTTTTAAACTCTAAAACCCACAATTGCGAAGACGATAAAGGCTTAATCATAGACTCTTGTATAATTATGTATATTTAACAAATACTTGAATAAAATGTACCATACACGTTTAAACACTTTAAATAAAAATGTCAGTAAATTAATGTCTCTGTTTGTAATATACTAATACAATTGTAATAAAAAAAAACCAAATAATAATTTTATTTATTTATGTAACCTTTATAATTGTGTACATTCAAGTAACAGTTGATTTGACATGTTTTGATTTTGAAAGTATATTTTTAAAAATTCATAATTGTACCTTTCCGCTTAGTTTAATATGATTTACGTGGTCCTTTCGATATAAGTTAGCTGTTCCATGTTTTTAAACAATTTGGACTTTTATTTATAATTTGATTTTAAAGGAGTTTGTTTGTTGTGGATTGGTAGTTTGGTGACGACTTTAAAGGGATATTATAATTGACAATTATTTTTACTTAAACAATGAACTAATCTTTTAATTTATTTAATGTCAGAAAAAATACCTATTATAAACGGAAAAAAATTAAAAATCTAAAAATAAACCATGACCTAATTTTTAACCCCATGTGTAATAATTACCTTTAAACAAAACAATCAATAATGTTTACAACACACAAAATACATAAAAATATTTGCCTGATACATTTGATCAGAGACATATAGATAATATTTATATGTCTCTGATATTGGCAATAATTTGAATAGTAACCACGGGAAAGAAGTAGGTCATTTCATTGTGTCGTGTTCTAGAAATATTCATTGACAGGATTGTGTCGTTTTTCATTAAAAGGCTTTGCATGACATTGTGTCAATTGTCGTCAGATTTACATAACACATATTTGATTGTTAATTTTTATTTCTCTCACTGAGCTGTAGAAATTTTTGCAAATATTCAAAGCGTATATGTAACACATTCGAACAATCCTTAAATCGAAGCAGTATCCAATAAGAATACAGATAATCTTAACTGCTTCAACGGTTGTCAAGTTAAAGCGTCCGTAGATACAAGAGGTCAAACGCGGCCGTAAACGACTTCGTCAAAAAGAAATTGTTCAATGAAATCAATTATTATGGCCTGAATCATCTCTTTGTGATGTATTTTTCATCTGTTTTTATCAATTCAGATTAAACTAGAAGCTCTGGACTGAACCTGAATCGCTCACCTGACAAAATGCTTCTTATATAAGCCATGTCTTTGCGAATGACCAAAAATTATGTTTTTTTTTCATTTATGATTTAACGTTAAGCTATAACTTGGCTTAACTGGCTTCAAAGGATTCAGAGAAGACCGTCAAAAATGTAATTTCCCTTTAGGGTAAAATGTTAAATTCAGTTCCATGCTGGCGGCAGTGTTGTCGTCAGAACAAACCACAATGCGCATTTTTATACAGAACCTTCCATACATCATAATAATTCAGTAAGGTTTACTTTGCTTTAACAATTTCATAGCAGATGTTAGAAAAGAGTAATTCCAAATAGGGTCAAATTTAATCGAAATTCCGAGCTGGTAGCCATGTTTTTTGTAATATTGTAGCAAATTTAGCAGTCATTCTAAGGACCATTCATACATCATCCTCTTAAAATTTGGTTGAACTTGCTTCAATGTTTCAGAGAGGAAGATTAAGATGTGATTTTCCCATAGGGTCCAATGTAAAACGGAGGCCATGTTTTATTTGATTTGAATAAAATAAGCAATCTTTTTAAAAGATTATTCATACATCATTTATTCAAAGTTTGGTTAACTGAATATACTCAAGTATATAAAGTAATCTATACAAACATACATCTCAAACACGGGGGATTGTTTTGCTAACTCCACACTGCATTAAAAGACAAACTCCTCTATTAAATATTTTACAAAAGGATATGGAGTATATGAACATGAGACCATAACGCACATGTTAATTTCAACTGCAATACATTTAAATGAGCTGTATGGCCATTTCGGAACCCTAATATATGAAATCCACGATTCAAAAAACGTTCAAAAATGCATAAAACCAAACTCAGCCCAAATAATCAGTAATATCAAATATAACTAAGGACAAAATTACGATTGAAGGAGTTAAATCCTAGTTTCAGAATTTGCACAAAATAAACAAAGTGTACACATGAGATATAAGTACAAGTACAAGTACAACATATCTCAGAAAAATAAAAAGCATACATCTCAAACACGTGTGTTATAATATTGTATTGGTACTTATGGAGGTCAATTGGGAAAAATAAACCCTTCCGGAAATACTTAAATTCCGGAACGGTTTTCTAATTAGTCCAACCTTGATCAGCTGTTTTTTCGTCTGTGAGTTCCCACTGTAACATATTTTGTAGTAATTGTCTGAAGTAGATTTAGGAAATATATAGATGTTAAACATTGACAACTTGGTTTGAGTTTTATTCATCGACGGCCAAAGATTCCTCAGCCGTGCGATATGGTGGAGAACCCGGGCAATTTATTTTCTGTGCCGTGCTCATGTTGTGTCTTTGAATCTTTGTTTTTTCAGACGCTGTCATTGTCCTTTGATTGTTCGTTTTGGACTGTCTCACCTACTTTTATGGTAATAATTTTTGCATAGTTCTATGTAAACTGCATTTTTGTGCGAAAAAAATCAAAAGGGGCGCATTGCATCGAGCAGACGATGATTCTTCAAGTTTTTTTATAAATTAATTCTGCAGTTATGTTGCGTTCTTGTTCATTTTTGTTTATTTTCGTTTATATATTTATATACTTTTATATGTGTCATGCTCTCTAATTATTTGTTTGAGATGAATTTACGTTTTTTTGGTTTTTTTTGTTTGTTTTGTTTTGTATTTGTTCTGTCTATTTTTTTCTGGTTTAACACGAATATCCATACGTCGCTATTGTAATACCATTTTTATCCTTTCTATAGCATAGCGTAAACCATCATATAAATTCTAGGATTATGTAACATTTGAATCGTGCACATTTTTTAATAAATGAAATGATTATTCAAAGGCTAAAAAATCTCGATATGTAGTGGATTATTTCATATTCCATAATTCATCGCGACTCAAATTTATGCCTTCCAATGATGAAGCCGTCAAATACGCAGAATCGTAACAGTTCCAAAAATTAAGATATGATTATGATATTAGGAGTAACATGTAGAAGGACGTCAAGACAAAAATAACATTTAATGAGTTTACAGTAAATTTTGTGTATATAATGTTTGTCTGCTACAGGCAATCCGATTCATCATTCTGAAATGCATTGGCAGATATGATATTTGATGGAAATGAGCAATATTTTGGATAGTCAAATTAAATCAAAACGAGTGCCTTCTAATGAGTAGATGAGAGAAGAACTTTAAAAAAAAATTAGATATAGTAATAGAAAAAAGAAAGTTCGCACTAATTTGAAATGTCTTAGAATTTTAATAATGCCTAGCTTCGGATACGGATTTTAAAACAGTTGAAATTGTTTTTAATACCTGGCAATATTTCAGGAGTATAATAGATGCCTGAATTTACTGCGCTTGTCCGGAAGCCGGCTATTCGGGTATCCATTTTATGTCTTCATAACCAATATTCCGATTTTTTTTGGTTCCAGAAGTGATTTAATTGTTGAAAGTGTTTTTAGGTTGCTTTTCATGAAAAAAACCTGTTTGCTATCATTAATTATCATTGTCATGTACCAACGTTCGAAATGCACTAATTCTGATCTTTTTTTCGAAACTGTAATCAGAAAAGTTGTCCTTTGATGGAAGAAGTGTGCTTTTTGAGGGGCTTCAGGTCTAAACATTCAAACTACACTGAAACAATTGGAAGAAGTGCAAAAATCCGGAGATCTTTAAAAAGATTGTAAAACAAAATCAATATTGCTCTGTATGTCTTCAAGTATGACAATGCATATATCATAACAATACCCCGTTGATTTAAAGAAATATTGAATTATAATTATTACAAAGTTTCTTTTCTCCTTGAGTATACGACGATAGCCGGATTCTTAGTGATGGCAAAATCTCATGAGGTCTTTCAGGGCAGTTAAAATAAAACTCTTATTTTAAATATTCCGTTTGTATTGTAATTTTAATCATAATTTTCTAAGATGTATCAAACATTCGTTGGGTTCAAATGTTATTCACAGAATTTTAATATTTAATTGAGATATACCAACGAACATCGCTTTACGGTAGATTGACAATACACATCTATATACCAACGAACATCGCTTTACAGTAGATTTACAATACACATCTAATACATTTGTATATTGTAAACGCTTTTAAAATAGCACTTTTTGAATATGTCATTACAAATAACATAACAATGTGGATATTTAACTTGACACATGATACTTACCACGTTATTTTATTAACAATGAACTTTATGGCAAAGACAATTTAGTTTCAATATAAAGTAAATGAAGCTTCCTATACTTTGTTCAAATTCCAATGGAACAGTGGAGTTCAGTTCAGATCACTTCCTTTTAAGACTAGACTCCAGTGTGCTCTTATACGAAATATAAAGTTAATGAAAGTAATAACAACAAACTTTTGTTTTTCAACGTAAAAGGGAAATTATAGACTGAAGATACTTTAATCTTAGCTTACATGTAAAGCGCTTGTTTAAGCTTTTTTCCTTGGACTATACAGTAATGGGTAATTCAGCGAAATCCAAAGGAAGTAAATCAAACCTGGACGAATCGATGGTGAAGTGTCCAATATGTTCGGAGAGATTTACAACACCAAAAGTTTTACCTTGTCTGCACACATTTTGTGAAAAATGTCTTGCCACTCATATTGAAAGGTACGTTCACCAGAATGATAATCCGAGACCATGTTCTTTCACATGCCCACTATGTAGAGCAATCACTATTCCTGTCGACAGTACCGCATCACTAGCCACATGGGCAGAACAACTACCAACAAATGGATATATAATGAGTTTGATGGAGACAAAATAAACATAGACAATGTGTTTGCTACTTGATTTTCACCTTGATCAAAAACAAAGTTTACAATGACATTACACAATAGTTAATGACATTTCTCATTTTTTGTTGTTGGTTGGATAAACATCGTTTTAATGTACAATATAATATTGGGTAGTGGTCACCTGTATTAGTCCTAGGCACAGACAAGCGATGTATTCATTTTCAGTGCATCTGCCCTCTATAAATACAAGTTACTTCTTGATAAATTGCCAATTCACACTAAAAACTTAAGTCGTTTGCGTAATGTGATATCCTCACTCCAGTGTCCGTCAGTTAGTTCCGCAATACTTTCCACCTGATAACTTGTGTACGAAAGAACATACTTGGTATGTAACTTCTTCAACACAAAACTTGTTCGAAGTAGGATTCAGATGTCTAAAAGGGTTCTGATTTATGCCCCTTGAATCTTTGAGAATTTTGTGAAATGTGTGGGTATCGTGTAATGCACAGTTTCTATTTTTCTTGTTGGCATTCCTTTATATCCGAGCTATATTGACCTGAGGCGAATGTCAAGGTCAAATGTAACTTACAGAGGATCTATTACTTTGCCAATATGAAAAAACATTACACAATGATTCCCGTTTTTATGTACTTCATTTCCATGAGTTCTATTAATTGTTTTCCGGTATTTCTTTACTTTTCATTTTGATAGACCTTGCGTACTGTCTAAGCTTGGCATTAGACGACAACTTCCGCACTATACTCGCTCATTTTAAACCGGTTTTATTTTAAAACTCGCAAATTCTTAATTTCAGAAAATGTTGTTAAAACCTAAAGAGTATCTCCCTCTAGCATAGCTCTGTCCTTAGCTGATTTTGCTTTCCTTTTTAGATCCTATTGGTAATTCTATCTCTTTTAACTTTGACACATATTTCGGTTCATGGATTTCCATATGTTTTGATTTGATCTGTATTGTAGAGACATAAGTTGTTGAAATGCGTATACGCAGAAAGAAAATTCACAATTAGTTCGGCATTTTGTTATTCATAACGAAAGACGATACATCAAAATTTGTTGTGAAAAAAACCCATATTGGACTAATACAAAAATCAATATTGGCATACTTTAGTTTATATTGGCATACTAATGCATTTGTATTGAATTGGCAGTTAAAAAAGTCAAATACATTAAATTAAAAATAGCAAAATTTGGTATATTAGGTAAATGTATGTAACTTATAAATTACTACAATTATATATTGTTGTGCTTAACCTATAGTTATTTTGTGTATTTTCAAATACGTCGATATAAAATAGGACAAAAGTTCGAACTTCCCACTTGTACACACATAAAATAAGAATAAACCATAGAAAAATACAAAACTAATTATTATTCCCGGCGTTTCGTCCATTTTGCTTCCTCTTCCCTACCATTTTTTTAAAATACAAAAATTATGTGTGACACTCATCAAGTTCATGGTTTATCAAAAGTGACGTTCTAGCTTGCTAGATAACAATCAAAACAGGTTTTGGCTTCGTTTATGTTAATTCTAGTAATCAGCTGTGCCAAGAGCGGATGGTACGCCCCTCCCAAGAATAAAGCAAACTACTTGAGTGATTCTTTAAACTCAAAACTGAAAACACCATCTGAGCTAACTTAATAATTGACATATGTATTTTATTGCATAAATCCGGGTTGTGAGGATAATAAAAATAAGGACCACAGTCCCATTAGACTTAAACGAAAAAAAAGTTTTATTATTTCTGTTGTATCCAATAATCCTGCACACTAGAGGTTTCCGGATAAGAGACTTACTAAACATAAGAACCTACTTTACATAATGTGTTTAAACAAATTGGGATTATATCCCTTTCACCACTAAGCATATATTTTTCAAACACAAATGGCTTTCATGATAATAAAAATTATTTTAAAAGAAACATAATTATAAATTTGTTCATAGTTTTCCTTTTCTATTATACGTAAATTCATTTAATTTGGAGTGGATAAAGATGTATTGCAATGATTAGGAAAAAAACATTTTCATTTATCGGAACAACTAAAAGTCACTAATTATGTTTCAAATGCTTTTACCAACATTTATTCTGTATAATAACGGTATCGCCTGTTTGAATTTGCAACTTTAAAATACAATTTATTGCACTGGGTGTCATTTAATGGTGTGCAAATCTGTCAGTCAGTATACCATAAGAGACAACAAATATAAATACTACTTCCTGTTTTTCATGAAAGTATCTACAAAAGGACCGGATCAGTATTTTTCANGGGGGGGGGGTGATGGCAATCAATAACAGTACTAAGGTTGAGATGTGATTAAGTTGGTGACCAATTGACTTAAAACTAAAGTAAAGGATTAGGGAACACGAAAGAAGCACTAGAGCTTGTTACGCCTATCTAAACTATAGGCTTGGACATCCCATGATTCTGTGCCTTTAATTAACAAAACCTTGTATTTCGCCTTCATGCTTTTCCCGATTTACGTCGTTATTGTACTATCAGGTTGATTATGGGAAATTGACAGTTTCATGCATCTTAGAAAAGGGTGGGGGGATATCAAACGGAACGAAAAGTACAGGTGTATTCTTTGGCGGCAAATACAGAACTCAATTTTCGGTGAATATAAATTATCCTGTTGACCATTTTTACTTGAATTTTGAGAGCATATGTTTTAAATGAGTGATTTTTTAAAAATTATTTCTGTTGTTTTTATTACCACTATAAAGCATTATTTCATCTTTACCTCAAAGGGAACTGCTATAGAATCATGGCAATTATTATTAAAGCGTAATTATAATTTTAAGGATGAAGCTTAGAAACGCAAGCCTTCGTAGGGCTTTTCACCGTTTTGAGCCGAATTAATATATTGAGTTGTACTGTTATTGTGTTTATACTGCAAGATAACGCGAATTTTAGATAAAATTTATCGGTAAAAATTGAAACAAATGTCGTTGGCTTGAGATGAATCCATGTTTTTATTTTTTCTAGCAACGTCACGGAACAGTCTCTACGGAAACACATTGTTGACGTCGAGTATTATATGGTCAGTGACTGTATATCACTTATTTTATACATCAATGTAGTTTTCTTACGAAAATAGAGAGGTTGCGGTAAAATTTTACATAGAAACCATAAAGCTCTGAACAGTTTACATTATCAGAATGTTTCCAAAGTGTTTACTTGCAACGTACATGTGCAGGAAAATTACATATGCGCAATCACAATAAAGTTATGACATTGAATATTCAGAAAAAAATGCATAAGTGTAATTTGCTGTAAAAGATACATTTGTATGCCTGGTTCTGGCAGTTTAGGATGTATCACTGGCAGTGTGACGGGTGCCACATGTGGAGCAGATCATGCTTACCCTTCCGGAGCACCTGATGATACCTCAGTTTTTATAGNGGTTCACACTGCTAGTGCTTTAGTTTTGTGGCGTTCTTGTTCATTTTTGTTTATTTGTTTTGTCTTTGTCATACTGTCTCAGTTCGTGTTGCTGTGAATTGCCATGATTTTGGATTTATGATTTTAGAATTTCCCCTTTCCTTGTTCTTGCTTCGATATTCGTTTGCCGATGTATTAATAATGTACATGTTACAGTACAAATTGGAATCCAGTGGGATCCAGAATCATCCTAGTACAAATTGGAATTTTAATTTCTACTGGGACAAATTAGAAATCTGATTTGTACTGGATTTAATCAAGTACAAATCGGAATTCCAGTTTCTACTGGGACAAATTAGAATTCTGATTTGTACTGGATTTAATCCAGTATAAATTGGAATTCCAATTTCTCCTAGGAGAAATTGAAATATCCTAATTTATACTAGTAGGATTCTGGATCCTACTAACTTAAATCAATTGAAACGGGGTTAGAGAAGTAAAAAAATATTATAATTATGTCCCTTCCACTGTTTTGGTGATCATTTAATCAAAAGATTAATTTCGAAATAATAAAATTTATTGTCTAATTGTATAAAAGATGTATAGATGTTTTGCTTTGAACTCTTAAACCTTTGAGCACAGTTTAAACTTTTTATCACTAGTTTTCATAAGTTAACTTTAAATATGGAAGAGCACACGGAGGTATTTTACAAAAAAAATAATAATAAACAAATAAATAAATAAAATTGGAATATGTTTTTTTTAAAGATGACATACTTAAAAACTATTTACTTATACTAATATTGTTGATTTGAGAATTTTTGTTTCCCTGGTTCAAAGGCGTTAGATCCTGATACTCTACCTGAAATTTAACACATTGTCATGTTAAAAAATCATTCATAAGATGGCAATATAACAGCCACAGTTTTTAATTACTCTGGCAAATACAATACTATGCCATGCCCTTGTCGTAAATACAACATTCCCTGTTCTTCCAAATGGAACAGAGTTAAAAAAAAATGGACAGTTCTAATAAAGGTATGTCATTTGTCTTTCTATTGTATTAGTATTTAGTTTTTAAAAAATTTAAAAATATTGTGAAATACATACTTCTTATAACATAATCAAAAACTTTTGTTCAGCTTTGATTTTCAGTAATATCCCGAATCCTCCTAAACAAAATATCCAGTATTATTCTGGATCCTACTAGAATTTCAGTAGGATTCAGAATCCTACTAGTATAAATCAGGATATCTCAATTTCTCCTAGGAGAAATTGGAATTCCAATTTGTACTGGATTAAACTGGAATTCTAATTTGTCCTGGTAGAAATTGGAATTCTAATTTGTACTGAATTAAATCAAGTACAAATCGGAATTCTAGTTTGTTCTATAGTAGAAATCCAATTTGTACTGGGAGGATTCCGGATCCTACTGGATTCCAATTTGTACTGTAACATACATATAGCAAACGGGACAATAGACGGATGAACACGAAACGAGACATAATGCATGTGTGTCGATCCGTCTTGCATGTAGGTATAATTCGAAGCAAAAATTGAACCTTTCAGTTCATAGTCTATATTTGGCCAACATCTCAATCAATACACCAAAGATTTTCTTGCTTAAACTGTTCACCCACTTTAGTACGCATACATGTGCGCACATCTGTCTCTTCTTTTATACATAAATTTCAAATGTTACTATTCAACTTGAAAAAAAATGTAAATACTAATGAAGAGCATCCCTACATTTAACAGCAACATATATATATATATATATATATATATATATATATATATATATATATATATATATATCTGTAACAGTCGAGGCATTTAGGGAATATCATAATATTATTGAATTCCTTAATTTCGCTTTATTATGGAAATTCATAAAATTATAAATACATATAATTTTAACCTCAATATTAGGATTTGCAATAATTTTCAAATAACTAAATACCGAAGTTACTGTGAATTTACTTTATTACAAAATTATGAATATCTCTTATTTTGAAGGAAAAAGTAATTTTTTATTTCTTAAAAAATAATAATTAGAATTTACAACTTATTCTTTTTATTTAAATACTTCAAAATGCCTTTTTAATGATCTTCACATGATCAAGTATATACAACGTTCAGTGTTTTTTTTTTCTACTTCTTAACGTTAAGTGGTTACGTCTTAACGAAATACATTTCATTTCACAG